>LBNU01002969.1:29703-48428 GCA_014162995.1 Artemisia annua
GTCAAAGACGTTATCTAAGGTGGTCGGGGCAATACCAATCAAAGAGCTAAATGCAGTTGACACAAAACTTCTATCTGCTCCCGTATCAAACAAAACCGATGCATAACGATTATTTAAAAGAAACGTACCCATCACCATGTTCCGTTCGTCCTGAGCTTCCCTTCTGCCAACAGCATAAACCCTTGCAGCGGCTCCTCCGCCATTTCCCTGGTTCCCAGTGTTACCAGCTGTCACTTGGTTACCACCACCATTTCCTTGATTTCTAGGCTTCCTGCACTCATTGCGGTAGTGATCCTTCTCACCACAACCATAGAAGGTGACTTTCGCTCTACGGTTGTTGGGTGATGTTGCTTGAGCAGTAGCTAGGGATCTAGATCGACAATTTCTGGTCAAATGCCCCACTTTCTGGCAATTGTGGCACTTAACTGTGCATTCCCCTTTGTGGTGGAGCTTGCAGCGGTTGCAAAGAGGTGCGTTTCCTGCGAACCCCTTCTTCTCAGTCGAACCAGCTGCATAAGCTTTTGCCACATCTTGCCTCTTGTTCTGAGAGTTACCGTTGTTACCCTTAGAATGGTCATCCCACTTTCTCTTGTGGTCGGTACTCTTTTCTGAAGCATCTTCCATAAGCTGATCCATCAGCTTGTTGGCCGTTTCCATAGTTTCATGAAGATCCTTAGCCTTCGAGGTAGTCACACTTCCTTTTATCGACTTAGGCAATCCTCCCACATACCTCTCAAGCAATCTGGTCTCAAGCTGAACCATCTCAGGGCACAACAACACTAGCTCTTGAAACCTCTGGTTGTAAGCAGCCATGTTGTTATTCTGTCCCTTCAAGTACCAGAACTCTACTTCCAACTTCATGACTTCATTGCGTGGGCAATACTTCCTGAGTACCATCTCCTTGAAGTCATCCCACAACATAGCATACGCAACTCAATACCAGCTGATTTCTTGTAGTTGATCCACCAGGTCAATGCAGCATCCATGAAAGTGAAAGATGCATACTTAACTCGATCCTCATCACTACAGCCACTGATGTGAAACACAGTCTCTAAATTCTCAATCCATCTGAGCAAACCAATGGCTCCTTCCGTCCCTATGAATCCTCCATCCATAACCTTCTTGAATTCATTGTAGGATCAGCCACAGTTGTTAGTAGGTGGTCTCTGATGAGGTGAAAAGTGTACCCGTTTTAAGGGGTCATTTAAGCCCTAATTCGAGTTAATATGATCAAATATTTCCCTAAATCGTTCCTTTTGTCATTTTAGGTACTTTTGAGAAGAATTCTGGAAAACACATCATTTTAGGCATTTTTGGAGCATAAAGTGAAGAAAACGACAAAGTCTCAAAAGCATGCTGGAAATCCTTCCTGACGGCGTCAGATTCACAAGGTGACACCGTCAGCCAACAATGACAAAGGAGTGGATTCAGACTATACGTGACGCCCTAAGAAGAAAACATGGAAATAACACCTGACGGCGTCAGGTGTTAATATTCCTAGGTCGTTAGGTGTTAAGCTAAAGAGTGACGGCCTAGAGGTATTTTACAAGTGACGGCGTCAGAAGTAGATCTAGGTCATCCGAGAACCCTAATGGCGGCGAGCTGACGGCGTCAGAGCGTATAAGCTGACGCCGTCAGAGTGTATTTTCTATATATACTTTTCTATTTTTCATTCATTAGTGTGCAACTTTTTGGGAACAAACCCTAGACGATTTTGACAGCTTTTTCAAGGGTTTTTCACCCTTGATTCTTCCATGTTCAATTAAAGATAAGTCTCCATTCAAATTAATCAATATGTCTATGTGTTGGTTAATTATATCTTATGCTTGTCTTTCAATTAACATGCTAGGCTAGATTTATTTTGTGTTTGCTTAGATCTAATGAAACCTAACTATTGATTATTGGTTGTTGGTGTGTTATTACTTGTATTGGATGATTGTTTATCGATGTTAGGCTTAAGAAAACTGGCTAACCTCCTATACGGTAACTTGCTTGAACGTCTTAAGAAACATGAACCAATGCGTACTAGGTTTTTATGGTTGTATTTAATGCATGAGCGAATTCTAATGATCCCATGTTAGGAGCTTCTAGCAGGCTCGACATAGGAGTGAAGTAGGAGCTTATAGAGTTGGGGAAGTACGTACGCCACCCCACAACTGGTATTAAGCAATACACCCGTCATCCACGCAATTAATACACACTAATTAACCGGTAAAAGATAGTTAGGGAGTAAGGAAATCTAAGTAAACACATTTATCTCCATATAAGTTTCACAACCAATTAGTTTTAGTTATTTTTATTTTACTTGCAATAGTAGTTTTTGGGTTAGTTGACTAGCAACTAATTCCGCCCAATCCTTCAAACCCGAGATTTTACTTGCTTTCTAAAAAGTATAAAAATACAAAAAAAATCTTCCCTCACCTTGAGACCTAATTAGAGTAGTTTTTCATACCTAACGAACACTATTCCCTGTGGAGAACGATCAATCCCCCGTACTTACCACTACACTATACTACATCGGTCAGGTACACTGCTTGGTGGGATTGTAAGCCTCTTGAGATCCCTTGAGAGGTAAAACCTGTTGTGTGGTCACAATCCTGCGTACATCAAGTTTTTGGCGCCGTTGCCAGGGAATAGTTATTGTTTAGGTTGAAATTTTATTTTATTAGGTCTACTCTCTAGATTCCTTTCTAGTGAGATTTTTATTTTATTTTTTCTAGGTTTTTCTTTAGTCTATCTTTTTCTTTGTGCAATTGTTCGTAAAAAGTGCGCCACTATGGATAGGAATTACCGACTTTTGAGAATTAGGGAGAATGTTTCGCGATGCAGTAAAATGGAAAGGGAGATTAAGGCGTTTAATGAGCTCATTGAATCAATTGATAAAGAAAGGAGACTTGCCCACCTTAGCAAAGATAAGGAGAGTAAACCTAATGATGAACTAATAGTAGTTCAAAACCCCTCACCAACACTTGAGGAATTAAACTACCATAGATTTCTCTTGAAGCACCCATGCCCCCCTGAGATATAGGAAGAAACCATGGATTAGGAAGCGCGGCTATTTGAATATTAAAATCCCTTGCATGGTAGGTCATATGTTTAATGAGCACACATACATCGATCCGAAGGCACCCATGAATGTTATGTCCAGGCTCTACTACAATTGGCTCATGAGCAAATGGTTAGACCCTAGGAAAGACCCAATGACCCATCTAAATTGTGTAACTTTCTAGGGAAGATAAAGGGAGTTCATGTCTTCGTAGGAAACTTCACTTATCGTTGTAATTTCATAATCCTAGAAGATGTTAGGGGCATCATCAACCATGAGTTAGGAGAAATCGTATTAGGAAAACCGTTTGTCGATGAGTCTGGAATGAATTGCAATCGCGATAAGGGAACAGTTCAGTTTGCAAGGGGAATTGAGAGGGTCACTTATGTCATGCCTCACATACGGGAGGAGTTCAAGGGTGTAAGAGATTTGCCGGTTGAGGTTCTCCGACCCCATGAAATCAGGGACGATGAGATTGATGTTGAGGTCTATTATGATAGGAGGATGACCTACTTCTCAAGATGCTTGGCTTTAGGTCCGGAATATCAGTGGGATGAAGGAGTGGTTAGAGACTTCAAAACTGCATTTCTAATGCGGGGTAGGGAAACATAATAGAGCCCGTGTGTAATACCTGAAATTTACCCGTGACTTTGAGTCTAGCTACAAGACTCGTTAATAAAGAAAAGCGCTTCTTGGGAGGCAACCCAAGCTTTATTTGCTTTGTGTGTTTATTTAGTTGTTTGTTTGATTTTATTTGTTTCCGTATGTATGTTACTTTTCTTGTTATTGATTCATGCTTCAAAAACTAATTTGTGAAAATGCTTTATTTTGTTTTTAACTTCGTCTTAACTACATATAAAGGTATTTTGCAAAAGATAAGTGTAAGGGAAATCTAAATCGGTTAATAAGAACGAATGAACATGAATCATAACAATGTAAATTAACATGCATATTAGTACTTGTTTGAGTCAAATGCTTGTATCGAGTCATAATGATATTTTTGCAAGAATTCCAGGAAGTAAGGTATAGTTTTTCTAGAAATTTTCCGGAAACTTAACATGAGAATTCTGTCAGATCATTTCTGACGGCGTCAGGCCTTACAACCTGACGGCGTCAGGCAGTAATTTTCTGAAATTTTTGAAAGTTTTGTTTTTCTTCCGGAATCATAAAAAGTTTTGTTAATTCTCTAACTTATAATCTCCAGGAATTCTGCAAAAACATTCATTCCACAAGCATTATATCCTATTATAGATTATACCACCGATTTTACGCGAGGTTCGCCTTTATTGTTTTTCAGGTTAACAGGTTATTTTGGACAAGGAGATGATTTATATTTCGGAAGGGAAGCTTTGAGCGTTCATCTTTCTTGGAAGAATATCTAACCATGTTACCTCACTATCCACGCCAAACGAATCAGGGGAGTATTGGTTTCATTCTTTCATTTTCACTACTTTTACATCTTTTATGTGAACATTGGGGACAATGTTCGGTTTAAGTGTAAGGGGGGGGGGGGGTAAATGAAGACACCTTAGAGAATGCAATTGCGCTTGATTTTTGTTTGTTTGATAGTAAATTTGTAATTAAACCGAGAGAAATATCTGTTAGGGCAATTTTAGCGACAATTTAAAATTTTTTACAACATTTAGAAGTGAAACTTTGGTCCTAATAAGCGTCTCATGGATAGGAATTATATGACTAGCACAAAACCGTACCACTAAAAAAATTTTCCACCCCAAATATGTGAGGTTCGCCCCTAGAATTGGTAGGAAAAGCATTTATGCTATGATGTGTGTACCGGTAGCACTTAGATTCTAGAACTTGCGTTAGGACCATCTCAAATCCACAAGTGAGACTACATTCGTGTAGTTAGACCTACTACATGATAAGAGGCATTAGGATTAACCCCTTGTTTTACACCCGTGTTTTGTTATAATTACTTGACCAATGTAGCCAATGTACTTGACTAATAAAGTCAAGTAATTCTCCCACACCCTTTGTGTTGTACCCATTTTTGGTACACGATACCCCTAGTACACCCCTTAGAGCCTATCTTTTCGTTTCGACCTTTGAGCATCTTACTCAAAGTGAGAACTTGTTACACCCGACTTAAATGTACACCCAAATCGCCTTAGCCTACCTTGTATGCACTAATCTTTAGTGCATTATTGTTACAACATTTGTGTTAAACCCTTTGTTAATTATCTAATTGATTACATGGTTGCTAAGTCGAGTCATATCTTGTACATATTGTTTTGGGACGATTGGGACTCATGGGTAAAGTACTAGTTTAATGGAGTAATGGGGAAGAACAACATTATTACCCCCATATGTGCTAAATATTTTAAAAAGTACTCCAAGTTTTTCGATTATCTTAATTCGAGTCATTAGATTAGTTAATTGTAACGTATGTAAAAGTTCAAGTGTAAGGGGAGAACCGAGGCCCCTATGATGTATTATTTTGGATGGTAGGGCAAGAGTGTATGCAACTTAAAAAAAATCAAGAAAAATACAAAAAATGAGAAAAAGAGAAGTAGAAAAAACATACGGACTACCATCCCGTTTCTTTTTATGTTTGTTTATGTTTTTGTTATTTCATTTTTAGCTTAAGTTGAGTCGAGTCTTGGCTTAGCAACATTGTATAGTACATGTATTTGATCATGATAATTAACTTGTCACCAGCAAAATACCCTTTATCCCAACCAAACCGTGTTTCTCATATCCCTACACCTTACATTACAACCCTTTGGAAAGCCCTCTTTGATAGTTTATCTTAGGTGCTTACGCCTAGTGGAGGAGTAATTTATCCTCTCCCAAGCCTATGGTAATCTATTTGCTATGACAGGTAGTGAGTGACTTTATTCCATTTCCAATGTAGTTGTATAGGTTTATAACACCCGAGAGATGAGAGTATCCAAACACTATTTGTGAGGTGCTAGTGTATGATTTCCGTGCTTATTATGATTAGGGTCGAGTAACTATTTGTTGTAATTACTTTTATATTAGTGTTAAATGACCCTAACTCTATTTTGATTGGAATAAAAGCCTATTTGCTTGAGGACAAGCAAATCCCAAGTGTAAGGGTATTTGATGAGGTGAAAAGTGTACCAGTTTTAAGGGGTCATTTAAGCCCTAATTCGAGTTAATATGATCAAATATTGCCGAGTTAATATGATCAAATATTTCCCTAAATCGTTCCTTTTGTCATTTTAGGTACTTTTGAGAAGAATTCTAGAAAACACATCATTTTAGGCGTTTTTGGAGCATAAAGTAAAGAAAACGACAAAGTCTCAAAAGCATGCTGGAAATCCTTCCTGACGGCGTCAGAGTCACAAGGTGACGCCATCAGCCAACTATGACAAAGGAGTGGATTCAGACTGTACGTGACGCCCTAAGAAGAAACCATGAAAATAACACTTGACGGCGTCAGAAGTAGATCTAGGCCATCCAAGAACCCTAATGGCGGCGAGCTGACGGCGTCAGCACCTAAAGCCTGACGCCATCAGAGTGTAATCTCTATAAATACTTTTCTATTTTTCTTTCATTAGTGTGCAACTTTTGGGAACAAAACCCTAGACGATTTTGACAGCTTTTTCAAGGGTTTTTCACCCTTGATTCTTCCATGTTCAATTGAGGATAAGTCCCCATTCAAATTAATCAATATGTCTATGTGTTGGTTAATTATATCTTATGCTTGTCTTTCAATTAACATGCTAGGCTAGGTTTACTTGTGTTTGCTTAGATCTAATGAAACCTAACTATTGATTACTTGTTGTTGGTGTGCTATTAATTATATTGGATGAATGTTTATCGATGTTAGGCTTAAGAAAACTGGCCAATCTCCTATATGGTAACGTGCTTGAACGTCTTAAGAAACATGAACCAATGCGTACTAGGTTTTTATGGTTGTATTTAATGCATGAGCGAATTCTAGTGATCCCATGTTAGGAGCTTCTAGCAGGCTCGACATAGGAGAAAAGTAGGAGCTTATAGAGTTGGGGAAGTACGTACGCCACCCCACAACTGGTATTAAGGAATACACCCATCATCCACGCATTTAATACATACTAATTAACCGGTTAAAGATGGTTAGGGAGTAAGGAAATCTAAGTAAACATATTTGTCTCCATATAAGTTTCACAACCAATTAGTTTTAGTTATTTTTATTTTACTTGCAATAGTAGTTTTTGGGTTAATTGACTAGCAACTAATTCCGCCCAATCCTTCAAACCCGAGATTTTACTTTCTTTCTAAAAAATATAAAAATACAAAAATAATCTTCCCTTACCCTTAGACCTAATTAGAGTAGTTTTTCATACCTAACGAACACTATTCCCTGTGGAGAATGATCAATCCCCCGTACTTACCACTGCACTATACTACATCGGTCAGGTACACTGCCTGGTGGGATTGTAAGCCTCTTGAGATACCTTGAGAGGTAAAACCTGTTGCGTGGTCGCAATCCCACGTACATCAGTCTCGAAGTTCCAGTGTTGGTAGTTGAATTGTTCGCAGCAGCGAGTGCGGCGGCTACGCGATCACTGACCAGCTGGTCAAGTGTGGCATGATTCACTACTGGTGGATTTTTCGCGGTCCTGGGTGGGACTGCATCCTCAGCATTTCTTCCTAGTGTAACCCTTGCCGGAGTAGCATTTTCCATAGTTCTGCCACGTACAACTCTTGCTGGAGCTGGTGGGTCAATAATTCGTCCTCGAGTGGCTCTGGTTGACTTTCGCTGAGGTGCCATTTATCTGCATCACAAAAGATGGCGATAAATGAGATTTGTGTATGGAAAAGAATGTCACATGAATATACAAATAATCATAGACAAGATGCAAGGATAAAGTCAACTATAGAGGAAACGAACAATCGAATAGATAAACCAAGCTTGTTATATTTATATGTTAAATCTAAAGTACAAATAATTACAAGCCAGTTTAGAAGATCATCACTAACTGACGACTCATCAGTTTAGTGGAAAGTACAACATCCTACGAATCTGAACTAGGCGCGGTCACGCTCGATGCGCAACTGCTCGTATGCTACTATCATCCCTCCAATGGCAGCCTCCAAATGACCCACACGGTGCCTGAGCTCCTGGTTCTCTGCCATCACTACACCAATCATGTACTCAGCAGTCTCAATCCTCTGCCACTGAGCACGCTCAGAACCTCGAGCTCTGCTGTTAAGATCGTTTTAGCTCGAGGTTGATTAGACCTCATCTAGGGATTAAACAATAATAATGATACTAACAAGATACGCAGCGGAATAAACAAAACAATCATTATTATTGCTACAAGGTTTCTCGTCATCATCTCTACTCTAACAATACAATAAGCCCCAATGCTATGTGATCAAGTATAGCACGGTTACACTCTAACAGGGATCTATGATCCTTGAGGCTTATACAAACTCTAGGCGTCTAACACAAAGACCACGCCTAGGTTTCCCACACACACTTTTCCTGGACTTTACATCTTGTACGTACTTAATATCAATTCCCTGTATCTCTTTATATAATAGAGATACTAGGGTTACAAAGGATATTCTAGAATAATAAAAAGATATACATTAATCTTTTTATTTCTTTGCAAGTTTCTTCCTTTGTCTCCATAAGTCCCTCATGTTTCATTGTTTTGTCTTATCAACTTAATTGTATTTCCCAACATCTGCCCGGCATCCCATGTGCTCGGCGTTGACCTCTCCTTAAATCCCTCACATGAGCTCCCAACACACCAAGCTCTCTGCCATGCATCCTCTCGAATGCCTCAAACCTAGCCTGTAAGCCACCTCTCTCTCTACGATCAATATACAACTCCTCAAATAAAACACAAGCAGTCCTGTCAACAGTCCCAACTCGCCTCTCCATACTCTGAAGGCAGTCAGACTGCTCCAATCTATGAATCTAATCAGAATGAACCTGTGGCAACAACTCCTGGTTAGCTAACTGAACGAACACCTCATCCATGACAGTGAGCTCCTCCCCTACGGCTGGTGAGGCTGGGTGTAGAGAAACCGCTGGTGATGCAAGTGGAGAACGTATCAGTGAAGTAGGTGGCACGAGTGGAGGTGATGACGGAGTATACTCTGGACTGGCAGCCTGAACAGTATCACATGCAATATCTACCCACTGAGTATCCCCTGAACCCAGTACCTGAGCATCCCTGGAGCTCTGTCTGATCTCAAATACACCCTAAACATCCTCCATAATACCCTTGCCATTTCGCGGCATAACCGTCTGGTCCACATCCATAGGTACCTCTCTGTCACTGTCAATGTACACATAACCCGGAGTGTGCTCAACATGTGCTGTCACTGCCGGTACTAACTCAACCGGAACCTGAGCTGAATCCACTGCTGGATCCTCCATCGGATCCTCATCCTCATCAGAATAGGATGATACAGATCTCCGCAATATTTGACGGGGCGGTGAATGATCTGAAGATGAAATCGATGAATGAACTCGTGATGGAGTGGAGGTATAACCACAACGGGTCCTCCTGTATGATGATGTCAGAAAGGATGAAAGTCGGATAGGCTGATCAATGGGACGTACCGACATACGAGCCGAACGCCGAATGGCAGGAGTCTCGGTAACAGCAGTATCCTGATTATGCTGTGAGAGTGAGTAGTGAGCAGGAGATGAGCGATGAGCTGGAGCAAAACGAGGTAAGAATGGTGAAACTGATGCTAGAGCTGTGTGTGTAGGCTGAGTGGCAGCCTTGATAACTTCCTTAAGCAGGTTATCCGCAAACATAACTAGCTGTCGGGAAGGAGATGAGTGTCCAACAAACAGTATACGCTCCGAAACAACGATCTGACGAGACATGGTCTGTGACAAATTCGGTGCGGTATGTATAAGTATAAAGAAAATATTTATATCATATATGCTAAGTAAATATTCACAGCACAAGTATAACACTTAAACATATAAAGATAAAAGCACATAAATCATGGGAAACGAAGCAGACAGGCATCTGGCGGTCATAAGGAGCGTTTTTAATAAAGTGGTTATAGTTTAGGTTTTTAATTTACCTAGTTCTCTATAACCCAGGCTCTGATTACCAATCTGTATGTAACAACCTACAAAATCTCATCACTATCATTCCCATTATAAATATCTATAGTAGATATTTCACAGGTAAATTTTTTCTTTTTATGTGCATTCATTACTTGCATGACTCTCTAGACTTGCCCACGTATCCACACAAGCCAAATAACTCAACACTCACACCCTATAAACCCCCGGTATGTCAAGCATAAGATCGCAACAACACCACAATAAGTAATTTACCAATCTAACACACTAAACTTACCACAAAACCATAAAAAACCCTAAATAAACCCTAATTAGACCTATGTGCTTACTTACTAAACCCTATCTGCTTAGTTAAACTAGTTTGAAAGTGTCCAAGGATTAAGTATGAGTTACCTTAGGAACATTAAGATACTTAGGACCCTTAGGCACTACTACAACCCATTAGAGCTTAGGTACAAGTCCCTTAGGCACAAAACCATAACTAGGTTATGACTTCCCAAAAACTAGGTCAAACCTTCCCAAATCTTTCCCATAAGCTACCACTACTTAGTATAAGGCCTTAGGACTTAGTATTAGTCACTAAACACTCTTAGGAACCTAACTTAGGCACTAAACCCTAAGCAAAACCCTAAACCCACTCTAGGTAAAACTAGGATAAAACTAAACCTAAAAACCTAAAACTAGTTACCAAACACCTCTAAAGAACCAACCAAGCACCCTAGCACGTCCCTTATACCAACCTAGCACCCTAGCACCTCACAAGCACCCACACAAGGAGGTGCATCACCTCCTTGTCACCACCTTCAACCCACGGTTTAATTTCCACCATAAAACCCTAAACCAAACCCTATAACCGCCATAGCAGCCACCTAGCGAGTGTATAGCTTTGGTTAGTCACCATGTAGCTATGGTGAGTCAATTTCCCCCCTCGACACCTCCTCCTTGCTTTGCTTGCTCGCTACTCCTTGTTGCCCTATAAATTGCCGCAAAACACACCCCATATCTAAATCACACCTCTACTCTTCTTCACCTCAAAACATTCTATATTAGTAGTAGTGTTCGAGCTATAGTAGGCCTAGGAGTCGAGCAAAGCAATCCAAGAACCCTTGTCGAGTATTTTTTCCATCGTAAAACCCTAAAACCCTAGGTTACCCCTCGTTAACCCTTCCATAGACAAGTAAGCATTCATTTCTTGTTCTCTTAGCTTTAGTTTAGTTCTAGGATAGTATTAGGATGCCTTAGATCCCATAGAAACCCTTGCCTAAGCCTTGGTCATAATCATTTGCTAGTTTACTTTTTAAAACCCCAAAATAGAATAAACCCTAAATATATGATATAATCTTTTCCATAAGCCCTAAGATAGTTTAGGTGACTTAGATAAGCTAATATTAGTTAAAAATAAGCTAGGAAACCTTTTTGTTTCATAAAAATATAGTTTGCATGGAATTAGGACTAGTTTTGCAAAGTTTTCCATGCATAGGGGTATATATGGTAATTTTCTAAAATATTGAGTCTAGGGACTATTTTTGACATTTCTTAGAATTTATAAGTATAAGGACCCTTTTTACAAAGTTATAAAACCCTAGGATAAAAAGTTAAAAAGTTATAAACTTAAAAGGACTAGTTTTGTAAATTTATAAAGTTAAGGGTATAAATGATAAATATAGAAAACTTATAAGTCCAAGGGTCATTTCTGTCATTTTCCTAAAATAAATAATTAAAGGGACTGATAGTGTTAAGTCTAGATAGTTATAAACCTAAGTAATATAAGTATTATAAAGTCTAGGGTAGATTTTGTAAATATACTAAACTTAAAGGGTATAAAGTAAACTATTTCATATATATAGCAAACCTATTTTAAAGTTAGAAACATAACACAATACTAGGGAGCTTCATGTGAGGAGTACTATTTGGATATTTCGTTCTGACGAGTTTGTTGGGTTTACAATTTAAAGTGCCCTGACTCCTCAAACGATTATTGCATATACTTCTGATTTATGATGGCCCGAACGGTGTTATATTATAACTAAACTCTAATAACAACATAACTCAATAGTAAGGAGCTTCATGTGAGGAGTATTAATTTCTGAATTATGATGGCCCGAACGGTATTATGTTAATAACATAATACAATAGTAGGGAGCTTCATGTGAGGAGTCTTATACTTTTGAATTGTGATGGCCTGAACGGTGTTGTGTTATATCTAAAACTCTGAGAACCCTAAGAATAATTACTTAAGAAACATAAACTAAACAACTAAAGCTTGACATACATCCACAACTACAACAACATAAGGATACGTGAGTAAGGCAGTCTAGTTTCCGATTTACTCTTTGCACTAGTTAGAATTCCCTAAGCCCAGGTGTGTTTTCATAGCCTCACACTTTTAAAAACGCTTTCTAAATGCTTTACAAACCCTGTGATGGGGATACGTGCTACTTGTTTTACTTAAAACCGAATGCTTTACAAACGCTTTCTAACTGCCACCACTACATAACTAAAATTCATGAATCTAATCGTTTGGGATATTTTACCCACGCGAACGCGAATATAGTTGATAGATCTATTGGAGTTTGACAACTCCCGTTGGTATTAACATCTCTCTGGATGGTACCAATAAGTACTATATTTGAACCCACAGAAGGATTAACTTTGGCAAGTTATCCTTCCCATCCTTTCATGTTGGGTCTGCAGCCCATATGACCCGGATTGTTAACGTGTGGTTCATGAGCTTAGTGCAACATACCCCACTCTTGATAATTGTGCATGCATCACAATTATCACACACACACACAACATTTTCCCAGATGGGTGTAACAACGTAGCCCAGGGAACTTGTATTCACTAACACTTAAACCTATGATTCTCACTCAACACCTAGTGTTGACTTTTTAAGCATGTATCCTAGGTATATCATTATTATGGAGTCCTGGCAGAAGGAGGCACTGAACTCGGAGGACTTTCAATCTTGTTATCATTCACACACTATTTCACACTTAGATTCACGGGACCTCATCTTAATAAAACTCTGATATGAATGATAACTTATTTATAAAAACGTCTCTTTTCGAGTCGTTTTCTATTACTGTAACTGTGATTCCATGAAGTAAATACCCCAACCCTAAATCCGCTGCAAAACCTGAAAATGGGGGTGTTACAGATTGGTATCAGAGCATCAGTTGTAGAGAACAAGGTCAAAGCCTAAACTACAACTACTTTTCCTAAACCCGAGAAAGTCCTCAGTGCCCCTGCCATCCTCCGTAATCATACATGCTAAGGTTAGTATAGTAATTGCCTGTTTAACTGCTAAATGATTTACAGTATTTTTACTATTATATAGTTATGTCCACTCCCCGCTACTCTACCCCCATCTCATCTAGTCTACATCTGGAGAATGATCTTTCCTCTCCGAATGTACTAGATTATTCCCCTAAACCATACCTTCCTGATACCTTAGGAGACTTTAGGAATAGTTTAGATACACCTTCACCCTTAGGTTTGACACCTTTCATAGATAACCCACACTTAAAACACTTGAGAGATTTCTATGCTAAGGCATCACCTATAACTCCCCTAAACCCTATTTTACACCCACCATTCCCCACACCTAGATTAGAATCCCATGGTTTCTTTCTCTCTAGAGAACCATGTTTACCTAGAAACCCTATCCCTACCTATACCCCTAGATATGACCTTAGGAAACCCTATACTTTAGCACCTAATCCTTACTTAGTAAACCCTCTCATTTCAACTTGGAAAGATGAATTTGGAGAAAACCCCACTAGGACAACTTTAGAGAACCAGGAAAATCAATTAGAGGAAATTTTAAATAACTTAAATGAAATTTTCCTTGACCTTCTTGAGAAGATAGAAAAAGGTCATGATAATAACTTAGGTAATCAACCTGACTATAGTAGTTTAAGAAATACCCTACAAGAAACCCGTTTTAAGGTAGCTAAGATATAGAAAAACCAAATGAGACACCACCATAAAATAGCCTATGCCCGTTTTAGGATATGCACTTTAGAAAAGATGATTGATGATGATGAGGAAAATCATCAATCAAACCTAGAAATTACAAACTCTTGGAATTAGGAAAACCTTAGAAACCCCTAAGTAATATGCCTTATATAACCTTAGGAATTGTGCCCTAGAATAATTAGTGCCTGTAGGATATGTAAGATAGGAAATCAATAAAATAAGTTAGGTTTTAGAAACTACCTGGTGCCCCTCAATTAGGATAATTTTGATGAACTAGATTTATGAATGCCTCTCCCCATTTTAGGTCATCCCTAACCATATAGTAACCCCTAGGAGTATAAACTTACCCCATAGAAATATGACAAGTTAGGTACTTGTTATAACTTACCCTGAACCCTTACCCCTAGGAACTTAGGATAAACCACCCCGATGCCTTAGATACATAGCATCTCAAAACTGTTTTAAGCTCCCTTTATACTTCTTCCCTTCCTAAAACCCAATCCCTTCAAACACTTCCCCTATCAATGGTGAGAATTTTTATTCCACACCATAGAGATCTGAATTCTTTCTCCTTTGATCTCTAAATTCCCACTACTTCCATAGCTTCCTTAAGCTATCATTCCCCTAGTTAGAGAATCTACCCCTAACTATCCCATATGCAAATATATGGTAATCATATATGAGCATATTCCTATCCTTTCTCTCTTTACTTCCTTAGATTACTATGATTCCCGAGTTATTTTTCCCCTCCCCTCTTAGTAAAACCCGAACCATACTCTTTAGGATTCCCGTGCTTTAGGTTAGAAATAACTTTAGGATATCCCTAGAAAACATAAACTTAAGTATTGAATACTTTAGACACTAAGATAGGTTATTTAAGAAACCCTTGAGGAAATAGGAAATAAGATTAGGAATCTTTGAGGTTTTATAGATTAGAAACCAAATCCCTACCCCAATAGATAGAAAAGTTAGGAATACATCCCTATAAGATAGGATTTAGCCTACCATAAGAATTCATTAAGGACATTAGGATTAGAACATATGTTAGATATAAGAAATTTTAGGATTAAATAGTAAACCTCCACCGTAAACCATTAAACCCCTAGTTTAGGATAGACATATTAGCAAGATTCTACCATAAAGGTACATTAGCAAGCTTCTACCATATAAAAATAAACTATTTTGAGGATATAGATCACCTAGACCTAGTAACCAACCTTTAGGATTTCCCACATAACTTTTAGAATTTAGAAACCCCTAGGAATATTACACCATTAAAACATCCCAGACCTACTCTAAGAATTTATAACCTAGATTTAGAACTTGAGGTTATTAGCTATAACTAGAGATAAGATATTTGAGGATATTAGATTACATCTTAGGATTTGATATTTCTTAGGATACACATTAGGAATTACACTTAGAAGATAACATAGATACTACCCTAACTGGTTTCAAGTACCTAGGATAGTAATACTTATAATAATAGTGATACTCGTAGTAATAGACAACTTAAAACAAAAGAGAAAACCCGAAACCTTACCTAGGAATAGTGACACTCCTAGTAAAACCTTTGGAAAGAAACCACTTAAACCTTCTTCTACTTTAGAACCCTCTACTTCAATAGAACCAAACACATCACCCTTAGAAGTTTAGGACTAGTTAGGAAAACTAGATGAACCTTAGGGGGAAAACAAATCTTGGAAGAATCTAGTAAATCTTAAAATTCCATTAGGATACTATCTTTACAGGTATCCTATACTTTTACTCCTCTGTTTAATCCTATACTTCCGTTTTAAACCCCATCCTCCCGTTTCCCTACATCCTTTCATTCAAATTTTACCCTCCCGACTTTTTCCCACTCTCTTATTTCAAACCTTATTTTCCCGCCTTTCTACTCTACCGTTTAATCCTACTCTTCCGTTTAAACCCACTCCTCCGTTATCTTTCACTTCTTCATACCTTCGTATTTCACCCCTTGCCTCTCTTCCTTCCTCTTCACTCTCTCCCATAAAAAAATTCACCCTTCCACTTTCATCCATTCATCCTTTCACCCCTTTCCATCTTTTCGTTCCTCGTCATTTTTCACTCTATTTTTCCTCCTTTATATTCTCTCTCTACCCCATCCTACAATGTTCTAAGAATTAGAACTTGTATTTCTCGTCATATCACAAGATTCTATTAGTTAGATCTTGTAAGAATATCAATGCCGAACTTTAATCCTCATTATGTTCGACTATGGTATTATACTATCTCACTTTGCAAAGGTTGCAAGTATGAGATAACGTCCGTCACACTAGTCATAACATGGTATAGCTACCAGGTGACTAGTTGCTCAACAGAAGAGTATTACTATCGTGACTTGAACTTGTCTCCAAAACACTCTTGAGCCACATTTCCTTAAATGTGGATCACTTTTCCGTTTTCCACCGATACTACTTAAGGACGATTTATGATGACTATTCTATTAAAATGAATTAGGACGCTCTTTCATTTTAAGAAGAAAGTTATAAATCGAATGGATCATGAATTTATAAGCTCTTGTTTACAAGAATTGGGACGCCATTACTTGTAAGAATGAGATATAAACAAATGAGACCAAGTATCTGGCACATGTACAAATGATGAGACGGAAAATGTTACGTTTTTAGGGGTCGGTTTGAGTCCTAATTCGTATGTTTTTGGTTTGGATTTCACCCAAAGTCGTTTCTTTTCTCATTTTAGGTACTTTTGAAGGGAAAATCACAAAAGAAGCATTTTCGGGCGTTTTCGGAGTGAAAAAGTGCGGAAAACAACAAAAACTCAAAAGACCTTGAAGATCACAGAAGGTGACGCCGTCATACTCTACAAGGTGACGCCGTCAGGAACAAGTGAAGTCCAGAAGTGGAAAAAAGACTCGTGACGATCCAGAGAGTTCGTAGTGTAAATTGTGACGCCGTCAACCAAGGCCGTCAGATCTGGAACCAGCAATTATGACCACGTCAACCAAGGCCGTCGGGAAACCCTAATCGCTGAGCTGACGACGTCACCTATTGGGCTGACGCCGTCAGCCCGAGTTTTCTATATATATATAGAACGTTTTTTCTTTATTTGAGAGGAATTTTGGAGTGGAGAACTTTAGGGTTAAACCCTAGTACGTGTATTACAGACCTTAGAGGGTATCCTAACCCCTCTAACTTGCATGTTTAATCCAAGATAAGTATTTATTCATACAATATGTCTATGTGTTGTGTGATATATGCTTGTGCTTGTCTTTCTTTCAACATGCTAGGCTAATTTACTTTGTGTTTGCTTAGATCTAATGAAACCTAACTATTGATTATCATGTGATGTGTATGTTGTGATTGTGTTTGGATGAATGTTTCATCTACGTTAGACTTGAGAAAACTGGCTAACCTCCTATACGGTAACAAGCTTGAACGTCTTAAGAAACGTGAATCGTATGTGCGCTAATCGATTTTAAGGTAGTATTTCATGCATAGGTTGCTATCGGTGAGCTTATGATAGGATGCTTGACGTATCGTCATAGAGTGAGGTAGGAATTTATAGAGTTAGGGAATTGAACGCACTCCCTACGACTTGTTAGGAATACACCCGTCATCCACGCAAACTCAACATACTAATTACATGGTAAAAGATAGTTAGGGAGTAATGAAATCTAAGTAAACACTACTCTCCACCACTGATTTTCTCAATACCAAAAATACAAAAATATAAGTAGATTAAAAGTAGATAACTTGGGTTAGTTGACTAGCAACTAATTCCGCCCTCTCCTCCAAAACCAGAGATTTTACCTGCTTTCATTAAATATAAAAATACAAAAAGAATCTTCCTCCACCCTTAGACCTAGATTAGAGTAGCCTTTAGCCTAACGAACACTATTCCCTGCGAGAGAACGATCAATCCCCCGGTACTTGCCACTACACTATACTACATCGGTCAGGTACACTGCCTGGTGGGGATTGCAAGCTTCTCGAGATCCCTCGAGAGGTAAAACGTAGTGCGTGTTGCAATCCACGCGCATCAGTGGCTCTCCCTCCCAACCCTCCTCTTCAGAAATCCTCCGAAATAATCTGCTCAATGTTCGCAGAATTGGGAGGAGGCGCGCAACTCCAGGGTCCTTGCTCCACCGCAGGAGCCACACCCGCTGTACTGGCCGTGGCTACCACCACAGAAGGGGACCTCGGGCTCTTGAAACGCAAAATCTACCAACGCGCGCCCCCCCCCCCTGCGGGTCGCGGCCAATATGGGCGTCTCACCCCTCCCTCATGGGACGCACTCCCACCACCAAGATCGTGCTCCTCCAGCTGGGCACCACACAAAAAAAGATGCCATCTCCTTGCGCCAAAGACAGAGCCAAGAAAATCACTGTTACAATAAGTATGGAACTAAGAAAAGCTTACGCTACTAAACGAAGAAAGAAGGCAGGATGAGCAACCCACCCGCACCCATCCCACCATTCAAAAATGTGGGAACATCATGTCTCAGGCTCGAAGTAGTTGGCGACTGATGCCATGTGCACCAGGAATCTTTCTGGTATTGAGTTTATAGGGGAGGCGTTCTCATTAAGGATAGCCGCATGGTCACGTTGTACCACGTTTCGGGGCGCTCATCCCTTGGCAAAGTGACGCGGGTGTAAAAAACCAAAATCAGATGGAAAGA
>LBNU01002969.1:79698-96862 GCA_014162995.1 Artemisia annua
GGAAGTGGTAAGGTTTGACTTGAACCCGAAGTTATAAAAAAAAACTTGTGGGGGGTTTAATATAATTGTGATGGGCTGGAAAATGGATGTTAGGGCATAAAAGAGATTAGGGATATTAGATTAGTGTGATTAAGCTAAAATCATGGAATTTGCGTAATATGGTTATAAATGTTAATATAATAAGACCTCAAGGATAAATAGTAGATCATAATTCCGACCCAACCCCTCGTTTATCTACTGTGTAAAACTCCCTCCTCCAACACCATGCCTGCAACACTCCACCCCTCCCCTACCACCTCAAAAGCTCCCCAATTCACAAACCCCAATCCCACTACACTTCACAAACTTGTACCTAACACCCAATCCACCCTGGCAATCCAGAATTCACATAAAACGTTTTTGGCGCCAAAACCAATTCAAGGGCCAGGATCACTTCTCATACAATTGAATGGTTGGGATATGTTCGCAAGGTCACAAGGATGTGTCTACAGCTGTTTTATCTCAGAGAAGAAGCACAACAAGAAAATTCTACCTAACTCTTAGTTTAGTATAAATAGGGAACTAGTGTAAGCCTCAAAGGCATCGAATTTCCTTGTAATTTTCTTTATTTATGTTTAGTTTTCAACTGTAATGCTTTTACTTTAATTTAATTCAAGTAATATTCAGTTTTAAGAAAATTTCAAATTTTACTTAATTTTCTCATTTATTGCAAAGTATTGTTACTTACTTCCATTGTGCTCAAAATTACTCTCAGAAGCCTTTATAAGCTAACCATAAGCTTTTTGAAACCTTGAATCAAGAAAAACTCAGAAAAGAAAAAAAAAAGAAAAATACAAGAAATTCACAAAAAAAATGCTGGTTAGTAGTGTTGGAGCAGAGCAAAGGGTTGGATGAGTTTGGTTTAGAGCTCATGGGAGCATAGGGTGATGTTTTGGTCCTGGTTCTTACTGGTTTTATGCTTTGACTTCTTGTAAGATCATTCTCTATAATCTCTTTGCTTAATCTGTCATTATTAGCTGTAGTTGTTATTTATTGTTTATTTCTGCTAAGTGCTGCCTATTTAGTGTTAATACAGTGAAGTCTTCTTGTTTCATGTGTTGAATTTGTTTATTGCCTTGAAAATCTTTGGAAACAGTCTTTAAGGGGGTGTTTGGATTTGAGTGCTTAACTGAACTCTGGTGGATCTCGGAGGTCATTATTTGTTTAGACATCATTCTTAGGGCCATTTTAGTGTGGTTCAAGCATAAAATCCAGTGGTACTTTGATCAAAAGTCAATATCACCTTTGAAGTTCTTATTTGCTTAACTGTTGGAATATTGAAGTAGCATAATTATTATTTTGGCTCATAACTTGTTGAGATTGCTTAATTTACTTTAATTTAGGGTTAATTTAACTTAACTTATCATCTAGGATCATCAGAACTTGACATTAGTCAAACTTGTTCACATTTGGTAAAAGTCAAAAGTCTCAAGTCTGGAAAATGGGACACTTTTCAATTGATTGCACAAAGTTTAATACTGGATGAAATCATGAGATTTTTGGTTCTTTGAAAAGCTTGCCAGCTTGTGTA
The DNA here is from genome assembly GCA_014162995.1 of Artemisia annua. Taxonomy (NCBI): domain Eukaryota; kingdom Viridiplantae; phylum Streptophyta; class Magnoliopsida; order Asterales; family Asteraceae; genus Artemisia; species Artemisia annua. The sequence goes on from LBNU01002969.1 coordinate 81,269, forward strand.
TCAAAATCAAAAAGAAAATCCAAGTTTAGAATATTCATTTGCTTGTTTTAAATTGATCATGAACATGCTGGTTTGTCCCATAAGCTCCCCTGCACTCAGCCTTTGTGCCTTTGACCCATTTTTCTTTTGATAATAATTTGGTCAATCTTTGACCAAATTTCTTGAGATTTGTTGCTTTAGGATCCCCCTTAGGTAATCTTTAGGTCTGTGCTTTGTGTTTTCTTATTTGTGCTTATTTGGTGGCTTATTTTGAGCCTCATTTGGCTATTTGAACCTACTGCTGCTGCTGCTCTTGACTGCTCTTGATTCATGATCATGCTTGATTGTTATTGTATCTTGTTGTTGTTAGTTCTTGTCATTGTTTGATTTGTACAAGCTTATTTGAGCTTTTGGCTTATTGGGTGGTTGTATGATTTATTTTGAACAAGGGTTTTGAATTGTGGGCCAAAAAAAAAAAAAAAAAAAAAAGAATGAAAACCATGAATCTGATTTGATTTGTGAACTGTTATAAGTTCATTTGAGTTTCAGATGCAAAAATATGTTTTCAAAAGTGTTTTGAGATTGTGTTTGAGTGATTTGAAAAAGAAAAGTTGAAAAAAAAAATAATAACAAAAAGGTCTGGGTGGGGATCGAACNGGCGCAGTTGATGCTTCCAAGGAGGAACTATCCTGATTTCCCCTTGCGCAGGCCAAGCACTGGGACAACCAGGGTGGGGCCAACTCAACCTGAGTGGTGGAGACCACCACAATACTCTCAGCAAGGAGGCGCCTGCTGCCGGTCGATTCACAGCAATCCCAAGCGGGCAGTGACTTTGCCAACAAAACCCCTTCACAACCCCTCACCAAGGGCACCATTATTGCGGAAACGCATACTTACGCACTTATTCATATGGGTAGCAGACCTCACTTTGTTGGTATTTTTGATAAATTGTTTTTGCACACACAAAAAGACAACGAACCACTTAGTGTTTGTATGGGTTGTGTGTAGTGTGTGTATTTTGAATGAGATGTGTGGGAGTATGTGAAGTGTATAGGTGTATAGGTGTAGAATGTGTAAGTGTGTGTGAAGAGAGGTATGTGAGTGAAGTGTGTGTATTTTGAATATGTGTTTGTATGAGGGGGACAAAGGTACACTTTTGTGTAAGTGTGTAAAGGAATATGTAAGAGTGTATTGGGAAGGGGTATAGTGGTTTAGGGTTTGATGTAAGTGGTTTTGGGTTTGATGATTTTGGAGTGAGTGGTTTTGGTTGAAAGTAGTTTTGGGAAAAGTGGTAATTTGTTGAAGAAGAAGATTAGCAAAGTAATTAAAGAAATAAAGAGAAGATTAGAGAATAATCTAATTGTCATTAAGAAGAAAAGTGTTTTGACAATTAAGATTATAAGTTGAGAAAATTATGAGTTACTTATATATTCAAGTAACGCGACGTCGAGAATCTATAATTTCATATCTCGTGACTTTCCACGACTCGACGTTCTCAACTAACACCTTGGTACAAACGAGTCAAGTGCTTTGCCATAATGTAAAGCATATCCCAAGTGGGAAAGGATGCGTTTACGCAAAGTGACCTTTGACTTAGTTTGACCAATAAGGGAGTAAACCCGTTACGTGATTAGAGAAGACGTAAGTACGGGATATGAGCATATGAATGCTCTCACATGTTGTTACGTGAAATATATAAGCTCCCTAAGTTTAGAAAAACCTTGGCTAGAGGCAAGTGTTATAAAATATGAGTTGGCGGTTTTCCCGTAAGTGGGTGTTTTAGAAATAGGATCTCTCAAGTCTCAAAACTCGTTTCGAGTGTTTTCAATTAAGCACATAACATATACATACCTGAATTGAAAGATCCACATTTGTCGGGTAAGGGGAAAGCCGACTTTGAAAATTCGCCCGAAACATACAGACGCCTGGCGCGTCAGCGCGCGGGTAGCGCGCCAGCAGCAACTATATGGTTTCGGGGAATTAGGCTACCGTTTGACGTTTTATGTGTTTCGAAGGTTTATTTGTCATTATCAAAATATTAGGAGATCTTGATCATGTTGCCTCAACAAGTTTGGGTTGCCTCCCAAGAAGCGCTTGTTTTTGTTCGAGTCACGAGCCTGACTCTATCCTTATTTAGCGGAGATAAGGGAGGTTTTCCTTACACTTAGGATCAAGTGCGGGTGATAGTAGCAATACACACCAACTTGATAGGAGTAGGCCACGTGAGAAAAGAGTGAGGGATGAATTGTATGCTCAAAGGGTTGTACTCCTTTCATCATAACCTTACCTAGTTCATTTGGGTCAATGGGTGAATTAAAATTTTCTCCTAGAAAGGGATCATCTTCTATCAATTTCGAGAGACTCCTAGTTGGGAATCCATCTTGACCTAATAAAACCTGTTTAAACCCATAATACTTCTTGTGATCAATCATGAATGGGTGATGTAAGTATGTAAGGTCATGGTTCACTCCTATATTGGCTTCCATTCCACATGGCTTGGAGTCTACTACCTTCATCGTAAAACTAACCGTACTATATGGGTTGATGGGTGGATTGGGACCTATTTCAATTCCTAAATTTTCATCTAAGGATGGAAGATTAGGTAACGGTTTTGGTTGAGGCTCCATGATGAGGCGAAAAGTGTTACGCTTTTAGGGGGTCATTTAATCCCTAAATCGTTATTTTATGATCAAATATTGCCTTAAATCGTTCCTTTTGTCATTTTAGGTACTTTCAGGAGGAATTCTCAAAAACATTGCATTTTGGACGTTTTTGCAGCATAAAAGTGAAGAAAACGACAAAGTCTCAAATCAAGCTGGAATTCCTACCTGACAGCGTCAGGCTTTGGATGCTGACGCCATCACCTTAAGATGAAGGAGTGTATTCAGACTCTACTAGACGACCAAGGAGGACTCAACACNTTGTCATTTTAGGTACTTTCAGGAGGAATTCTCAAAAACATTGCATTTTGGACGTTTTTGCAGCATAAAAGTGAAGAAAACGACAAAGTCTCAAATCAAGCTGGAATTCCTACCTGACAGCGTCAGGCTTTGGATGCTGACGCCATCACCTTAAGATGAAGGAGTGTATTCAGACTCTACTAGACGACCAAGGAGGACTCAACACATTTACACCTGACGGCGTCAGGTGTTAAGAGAAGTAGGCCGTCAGGTGTTAAGCTAAAGAGAGACGGCCCAGAAGGTTTAAAGAGTGACGGCGTTAGAAGTAGATCTAGGTGAACCGAGAACCCTAGACACGGCGAGCTGACGGCGTCAGGACCTATAACCTGACGCCGTCAGAATGTAAAATCTATATATACTTTTCCAATTTTCATTCATTAAGTGTGTAACTTTTGGGAGAACTTTAGGGATAAACCCTAGCTCGAATTCTCAGCCTTTTTCAAGGGGTTTTCACCCTTGTTTCATCTATGCTTAATTAAAGATAAGTCTTCCATCAAATCATTCAATATGTCTATGTGTTGCATGATTATATCTTATGCTAGTCTTTTAATTAACATATTAGGCTAGATTTCTCTTGTGTTTGCTTAGATCTAATGAAACCTAGCTATTGATTGCTTGTTGTTGGTTTTTTATTAAATGTTGTGGGGGGGGGGGTGATGTCGATGTTAGGCTTAAGAAAACTGGCTAACTTCCAATTGGTAACTTGCTTGAACGTCTTAAGAAATATGAATCGGATTTGTACTACGATTATATGGTTGTATTTAATGCATAGGTAATTACTAGTGATTTCATAGTTTGGATACTAAACGTGTCGCTATAGAATGAAGTTTGCACTTATAGAGTTAGGGAAGATCGTACACGGCCCTACGAATGGTTTAAAGGAATACAACCCGTCATCAACACAATTGTAACAAACCAATTAACAGGTAAAAGATAGCTAGGGAGTAATGAAATCTAAGTAAACACACTTTTCTCCATATAAGTTTCACAACCATTTAATTTTTCTTGTTATTTAATTTTATTTGCAATTGTAGTTATTTGGGTTAGTTGACTAGCAACTAATTCCGCCCACTCTTCCAAATACCCGAGATTTTAATTGCTTTCATAAAATATAAAAATACAAAAAGAATCATCCCTTAACCCTTAGACCTAAATTAGAGTAGTTTTCAATCCTGACGACACTATTCCCCGAGAGAACGATCAATCCCCCGGTACTTGCCACTTCACTATACTACATCGGTCAGGTACACTGCCTGGTGGGGATTGCAAGCTTCTCAAGATCCCTTGAGAGGTAAAACTTACTGCGAAGGTTGCGAATGATTGTCTAATAGAAATTACACATGCATAGATCATTTATATCCTCATACAAAACCATCAATTCATTCAACTTATGGGTCACGCTTAGGAAGCTTTCCTCAAAATTATTCAAAAGGGTCTCACTAAAAGGAATTGATCCTGATAATGATCGTCTAATAGAAATTACACATGCATAGAATTCATCAAACCCATCTAACTTTACCCCCAACTCCTCTTGGATATCACTAAGATCACACAAAAATTCATTGGAATGATAAGAAGCAAATCTATTAGTGAAATATAACTGTTCCTCCATTGTCAATGATCTAAATGGAATTTCATCCGCCATGGTGACAAATGAAAATGGTTTTACAAACAAAGGGCACGAAGAAAAGATAGACTAAAGAAAACCTATAAAAATAAAATAAAAATCTCACTAGAAAGGAATCTAATGAGTAGACATAAATAAAAATAAAATTCAACCTAAGCAATAACTATTCCCCGGCAGCGGCGCCAAAAAATTGATGCGTGTGGTTTGCAACCTACGCAATAGGTTTTACCTCTCAAGGGATCTTGAGAAGCTTGCAATCCCCACCAGGCAGTGTACCTGACCGATGTAGTATAGCGTAGTGGCAAGTACCAGGGGATTGATCGTTCTCTCGGGGAATAGTGTTGTTAGGATTGAAAACTACTCTAATTTAGGTCTAAGGGTTGAGGGATGATTCTTTTTGTATTTTTATATTTTATGAAAGCAAGTAAAATCTCGGGTATTTGGAAGAGTGGGCGGAATTAGTTGCTAGTCAACTAACCCAAATAACTACAATTGCAAATAAAATAAAATAACAAGAAAATTAAAGTGGTTGTGAAACTTATATGGAGAAAAGTATGTTTACTTAGATTTCACTACTCCCTAGCTATCTTTTACTAGTTAATTGGTTTGTTACAATTGTGTGGATGACGGGTTGTATTCCTTAATACCATTCGTAGGGCCGTGTATGATCTTACCTAACTCTATAAGCGCAAACTTCATTCTATAGCGACACGTTTAGAATCCAAACTATGAAATCACTAGTAATTACCTATGCATTAAATACAACCATATAATCGTAGTACACATCCGATTCATATTTCTTATGACGTTCAAGCAAGTTACCAATTGGAAGATAGCCAGTTTTCTTAAGCCTAACATCGACATCACCCACCCACAACAATTAATAACAAACCAACAACAAGCAATCAATACCTAGGTTTCATTAGATTTAAGCAAACACAAGAGAAATCTAGCCTAACATGTTAATTAAAAGACAAGCATAAGATATAATCATGCAACACATAGACATACTGAATGATTTGATGGAAGACTTATCTTTAATTAATCATAGATGAAACAAGGGTGAAAAGCCCTTGAAAAAGGCTGAGAATTCGAGCTAGGGTTTATACCTAAAGTTCTCCCAAAAGTTACACACTTAATGAATGAAAATTGGAAAAGTATATATAGAGTTTACATTCTGACGGCGCCAGGTTATAGGTCCTGACGCCGTCAACTCGCCGTGTCTAGGGTTGTCGGATCACCTAGATTTACTTCTGACGCCGTCAGCCTTTCTAACCTTCTGGGCCGTCTCTCTTTAGCTTAACACCTGACGGCCTAGGATTTGTAACACCTGAAGCCGTCAGATGTAAATGTGTTGAGTCCTTCCTTGGTCGTCTAGTAGAGTCTGAATCCAATCCTTCATCTTAAGGTGACGGCTTTAGCATCCAAAGCCTGACGCCGTCAGGTAGGAATTCCAGCTTGATTTGAGATTTTGTCGTTTTCTTCACTTTTATGCTCCAAAAATGTCCAAAATGCAATGTTTTTGAGAATTCCTCCTGAAAGTACCTAAAATGACAAAAGGAACGATTTAAGGCAATATTTGATCATAAACGATTTAGGGATTAAATGACCCCTAAAAGAGTAACACTTTTCGCCTCATCAAACTTGATAATGTGGATTTATCTAGAGAATGCTATTAATTAACTTGATAATGTGCCCAAATGGAAAATCTCATTGTGATACATCTTGATTTTTTGAACCAATGAACCTTATAATTGTTATCTGATTTCTTTATAATTTCTTACTATTTATAATAACTTTCTTGTTATTTTGAACTACACAGGCAGAAATGAAGGCAATAAAAGATGCGGTCAATGAAAAAAAGATAGACCCCAAGACAGATAGAGAGATCATGTCTGAAGTCCTGCAGACAATGTTGCAAAACCGTGAATCGGTACTGAGGCGGTTGATGGCCGAGTAGCGATTTTTAACCGATTAATCGGCCGATTACCTTGTTATAGCCGATTAATTGGCCGATTACCTTGTAAAACTCACCAAGTTCCATGGCCGAGTAGCGATTAATCGCCGATTAATCGGCCGAGTTGGCCGATTTTTGCAACACTGCCTGCAGAGCAACAATCGAGGGCATATTGCGGGTGTTGGCAGGGTGGTACCGGGCACGGGCTCAAGTGCTCGGAGCTCACAAGCGGACCTAGGTTTTTGTACCCGGGAGGAATTTGAAGAGATGTAGAAAAGGCATGCTATGGAACTAGACGAGCAAAGGAAAGCCTATGAGAGTCAAGGAAACGTCTTGAAGCAATTTGTTTAATTCTTCAACCGTCAACAAGGTACTCCTGGTTCACAGTTTCAGCTTCCTGATTTATACATTCCTCGAGTGTTTACCAATTCTACTTATGATGTTGGCGGTCCTAGTTTTACTCCTTCCGCCCCTAGTTCTAGTCTCGGCCTAGAAAACTGTTACATTCCTACATTTGATTCAGGCAGAATTGTACATGTTGTTGATGATGATGGTCATGATGGTAATAGTGAGCATGATGATGTTGGTGATGATGGTAGTAGTGAGACTGATGATGCTGGTGATGACGAGTAGTGATGTTAGGGATAGATTATTAGTATTTGTATGGATATCCTTATGTTATTTGCATCATCGTATTAGTATATTAGTGAAATTGTACTTATAAACGCATAATATGACATGCTTTTGGTCGGTTTTGAATGAGGAATGAATGAAAGCATTTTGTATTATTGATTTGGGTGATTTACAGGTTTGGTTTTGGTAGTTTTTTTCCGGAAAAAATCTGAATTTGTAGCAGCGCTGCTGCTGTTATGTTTCTGCACAACCATTTTTTAGGGACACCAAAGGCGTCACTAAAGGGTATCTCTTGTCGTCTCTAATAGTCACCCACCTAAAAGCAACCAGTTTCCTGAAACATATTTTTAGAGACGCCATTTTGTTGTCTCCAAAAGTGGTTCCCCTTTTTTCAAAAAAGAAATCTAATTATTGAATTTGCTTAATAAATAAATATTTATTAAATAAATAAATATTTAAAATAATAAAATATGGCAATATAGCTTTAGAGACAACAATCGTCGTCCCCCAAAGATGCGGGCCCCACTTTGGTCAAGTTTCTGGTTGAAATTTTGCGGGTCCCACAGGCCGTCCCCCAAAGTTAAATTTGCTCGTCCCTAAAACTTTTGGGACAAACCTTTTTGGCACAACCTGTTGTGACAAAAAGGTTTGGGGACAACAAAATGGCACTTTTGAGAACGACTTGCTCTGTCTCAAAAAGTCCCAAATGGTGTAGTGAGACATGGAGACACGGTTTGAATTAATGACTTCCGGTTTATAATGCTCATGTCTATTTGGCTATCATTGCCACTAACAATAACATGAATGGGGACGGATTACTTTTAGCGACGACGCATGTCGTCGCTTAAGGTCGCAAAACGACGAAACTTAAAACTTTAAATTTCACTTTCAACAAGCCATGTTGGTATACGTTTGACTGTGAGGCCAACATTTTTAGCGTCGACCATGTCGTCCCTAAAAGGTTTTTCCCCTATTTTCTTATTCGGTAATTCCCTTCTAAAACAAATCTAGCCCGCCCAAAACATAGCGACGACACATGTCATCGCTAAACTCGACACCTAATAAATAATACTACATCCGTCTCATAAAAACTGTCAAATTTGACTTTTTTAAGTCTTTCTTTTTCAACTTTGACCTTAAATATTTTTGTTTGTGTTATATAATACTTGATGAAAAATATATGAATGGATTCGGATTTAAATGTATTTTCGTTGGTATGATTTTCATCAAGTATTATATAACGCAAACAAAAATATTTAAAGTCAAAGTTAAAAAAGAAAGGCTTAAAAAAGTCAAAGTTGATAGTTTTTTGAGACGAAGGGAGTAATTCTTTTCATATTAAATATTTTATTTTATTAAAAATGAATTTAATAACAATGAAATAGTAATTTTATAATTGGTCTATGGTTTTAGCGACGATGCAAGTTATCGCTAAAAGTCTCAAATCATTTAAATTATACTATATAACATTCATTGAAGTGGTTTGAGGAGCTGGCACTATTCCTAAGCTGTCGGATTGAATATCGGCTTTGAAGGAGTGAGGCGGCTTGGTTGCACTGTGAAGTTATAGCTCGAGCCGAGCTGTCGGCTTATAAGGATTAAAAAAGTGGATTAGTGCGGTTTTGTTGGTGGGTCTCCACTAATCTGCGACTTAATTTGTTGGGCTAATTGCATGCTTGACACCTGTTTTGGATTATCAAAGATGGAATACGTTGGATGTATGTTGCACACATGTGTTCAATTATCAATTTGAAAACCATTTAGATATGGAATCTGGTTTAATTTATTTGAAGTTTTTATACAAAAGCTCACACGCGCACAATGGCACAAGTAAGAAAATTAGAGCTAATTTTAGGTTTTTGATTTAGGTGTTAGGATCTGAATTGTTTTACGAGTTATGGTGGAAAGATGTTCGGTCCCTTCCAGTTGTTTATGCAAACCATGAAAGGTATGAACATCAGTTTTAGCAAGTGTGAAAAACTGATGAACATCAAAATCTTGGAGGAAGGGTTTGCTTGAGAACGACACATACACGCTAATAACACCTTTGTCATTTTCACCTATTATAAGACTTTATTAATGAACAAATCCACAAGATTTACGAAGAGTAGCCTACAAAAACTACCCCATTTTTTTGACAAATAAGAACTCTCCAAGATCAAACAACAAAATACTGCTAGCTGCTTGGTTATTCCTAGGAGAGGAGGATTTTAGCCATAATACTTTGTATTATTTTCTTTGTAGAAATCTCAACTTAACTTTGATTACGACCTTGTTTTATATACAAAGGGAAATAGTGGTTGCATGTGGGTTGCATAGTAAGTTGTCCACTTGCTATAGATAGGCACGTGCCTAGTAAGCTAGTCTGAATCTTACTTTCGGCTCTTCTCGATTTGAAAAATTAGAGTTCCAATGCCTATTTCACGTATATCAATAAGTACTCGAGCTTATCTTCTTGTGTAAGCTTCCCCCCATCACGTTCTGAGGTTTAGGTTGTAATCAGAATTAAGTATTTAGAGTCACAAAGACATTTGTCAGATCTCATTAACTCTGGTGTTGCCTTTAGCTCCTTGTAACTTCACTTACTGACTCCGCATCAGGTTATGAGGTTGCCTTCTTCAGTTAGTCTTTGACTTCCTGTAAGCCACTCAGGCGTTTTGAGCTTTATACAACACTCACTGATTTCTTATTCAGTAAGTCATCTTCTGAATAATAATTAGAGAGTCGTGTTCTCTGAAAACTCTCAGTGAGTATATCACTTCTGATTACTATTAGGTTCACTTTGATAGTTAAGAAGTGACATACTCTCTGATCGTTATTAGAGACTTAATGCTCACTGGCCTTCAAAAGCTGAATTAGGCTATTTTATATTGAAATAATTGTCAGAGACAATTGGGTTGATTTATCAGACCCAACAGTCTCTCCCTATTTAAATTTACAAATAGACTAACTATCAGTAGTAAGTGAGCATAACGGCTTCTTTTTACTTATTGATTTTACATCAGAAAATATAAAATATATTACAATTTTCTTGATATCTCTGATGTTTACAATGAGGAGAAATAAAATTTTGCTATTTTCTGATTCCCCATTGTTGCTGAATATCTCACAGATCCTTACATTTTGATCTACCTTTGTCGAAGATCGTGGGTCAATTGTGGTTTAACATTTTAATGATACTAGCCTATCTCAAAAGACTGCAGGGTCAGTTACATCACCGATCAGTTTCTTCATTAAGCATGTAGATAGCTACTATGTAATCATGTAAGACAAACCACTTACAGCTGATGAATAGCAAAGGAATTAAGATTTATGACAATGAAGATTGTTCCCTTGTTGTTGGTGTCTTCAGTGATTTTTATTTTAATGAATCAGGGAATATTTCATTTAGTAACACTCCCTGATGTATCATTTCTACACAACAAAAGACAGTACCATTCTTCCCCTGATGTTCCTCTTGTAGAAACTAGAAAGGCGGGGTGTTGAATAGTTTCACCGTTTAGAATTAGGGTAAAAGCCATAAAATACCATCGTACTTTCAAAAATGTTCCAACTTGACCTATTTACTTTTTTATTGCGGACTTTACCAATGAACTTTCAAATTTTTAGCCGACTTTACCAATGAACTTTCAAATTTTTAGCCGACTTGAACCAAATTTTTAGCTAAATTTGTTTCAAGTCGGCCAAAAATTTGAAAGTTAATTGGTAAAGTCCGCAATAAAAAAGTAAATTGGTCAAGTTGAGACATTTTTGAAAGTACGATGGTATTTTATGGCTTTTACCCTTAGAATTACGTCTTAAAACCTTTTAGTTCTTTTGTGTTCTTCTTGTAAAACCGCTAGATTCAATAGTTATGTAATATCAATGAACATAATAATAATGCGTAAAGTAAATAAAGTAAAGACAAGAGATGAAGGAAGAGCACAACCAAACCGAGATGCAGAGATTTATAGTGGTTAGGCACGAAGCTCGCTCTTTGCCCTACTCCACTCCCCGAGTACCACACTCGAGAGTTCACAAACGTTCACTTACTACTGATAATTAGTCTATTTTGTATATTTAAATAAGGGGAGATTGTTGGGTCTAAAAAACTAACCGAATCGTCTTTGACAAGTATTTAAACACAAAATAGCCTAATTAACCTTCTGAAGGTTTGTGAGCATCAAGTCTCTAATAACGATCAGAGAGAATATCACTTCATAACTATTAATGTAAACCTGAAGTGATATACTTTGACTTCTCCCAAATAGTCAACTAAGTCAACCAAGGGTTCCTAGTCAACTAAGTCAAGCTATGAGAGAGAAAGTGATCAATTTATGATCCGTTGAAAGCACAGTGTACTCACGGGTCGTTAAGTCCCAACGAGATTGAAATTGTGTTTTGGAAACGTTTTGGGAATGAGTGATTTAGGAATAGTAACCAGATAAAGATTTGGATTGATTTTACACTAATGATTGCTTAAAATTAAGATTACGGAACAATATTAACAAATACAGGAAATCAGATAAACCTAAAATGCAAATGCGTGCTGAAAAAATGGGAATTACACAAAAATAAACTACAGGGGGTGAAAATAAAACTTTTACAAACTTAAAATAAAAAGAAAATTAAATTAAAAAGAAAAAATATTTTTATTATTTTATTATTTAATATTAATTATTTAATAAAACTATTTAAAAAAAAGTTAATAAAAACTAATTAAAGTTAAACTAAAAATGATTAAGATTACAAATTTAAACTAGAAAATTGCAAAATTAATTTCTAAACCTTTAAAATAACTTAAAAGAAATGAAAAATTGAAAATAAATATTTTTGTCTTTTTCTGAATTAAATATTAATTAATTACTAATTAGATATTAATTAACTAATTAACAAATTTAGATTACTAATTATACTATAAATGACTTAGAAAATTATGAAATATTTTATAAAAATAATTAACTAATATAGGAACCTTAAAAAATTATAAAAAATTTATAAAAACTATTATTAAACTATTTTATTAATTATTTACTTAATTACTAATTAAAAACTATTTAAACTAATTTAATTAAGATAAATAGAAAATGAACAGTAATAATTATGAAAATATTTTCTAAAAATACTAAATGAATTATAAAACCTAGGAAAAATATGAAAAAGTACTAGAGATTAAAATTAAATAGTAGAGGATTTTATTTTTGGTTTTTCAATTAAAACTAATTTAACTAATATTAATTATTATAAATACTAAATGAAAAGATAAAAATCTAAGAAAATTAATAGAAATACTAAAAGTGAACAGGGATTTATGAAAATTATAAAAATGAAAATTGCTTTTCGAAAAAGCTGAGCAATAAGCCAAATGACTTAAATAGAAGCTATCACTATTTTTAAATTGATGATTTATGGAATTTTCTTTTTGACAGATGATTATACAATAAAAATAACCAACTTTTGTGAAAACACTTTTTGTGAAACACAAAATTAAGCACTTTGGACACTAATTTTGTTAACAGATAGATAAAATGAAAATATAAATATGAAAAAGCACTTAATAAGCAAAAAGGACTAAACCAAGGATGAAATAGTCTACAAACAAACTATGTGCACTGGAAAGAAGCTAAAACATGCAAAATAACACCACTGATAAGCAATAAGCAACCAAATAAGCACTTTGAGAACTGTTTTGTACACAGAAATGGGACAAAGTACAAGCTAGTAGCAGCCCTAGTATACAAGCTTGGAAATGAAACACAAGCCTAGAACTATGGAGAATGGCTGGTTAGCTTCTAACAGAACCAAAAATCATAATCTAAGTTCAAGAATTGAGATTTTGGTGAGCTTGTGAAGTTGCTTGTGAATACTGTGTACTCAGTATACTCAGTTAGGTAGGGGTAAATTGTAGGGGCAAATAAGCTAGGATAAAAAGGTACAAAGACTAAAATAAGCACTGGGACAACTAAATAAGCTGGTAAGCTACCTACAAAGCTAAAAAGCTAAGGGTGGGACCTACTATTAAGGAAAATGGAAGCTTATGAAAACTGGGTCACACTGGACGAATGGGTGGTACAGGGGAAGTTTTGGTGCAAACAGGCAAGTTCAAAGGTGCTATTTAATAAGCAAATGAAAGCCAAATCCAAATTTTCTTTTTGATTTAGACTCAGAAGCAACCAAAGAACATAAAACAACAAGAGTTTTTTTATTTCCAATCCCTAAATAACCCTGTGCATTATCTGATATATTTAACCATTTTGACAGATGCACATTTTTGACTTTTGAGAGAATTGCATAAGGTTTGACTTTGGTGAGATATGATCTGATCCTAATGGCTAAATATGATAAATTAGGCTAAAATGAAACTGATTTAATGTATATTAACTACTTATACACTGATGTGATGAAAATTTGAACTAAAAAACTTTATCAATTAACTGTGAATGAGATTCACAAGAGGTTTTGACTTTTTGTTAAAGAACATTGAGATTTTGTGACTTTAACTTCCTAATTACACCTAATGTGAGTGGTATGAGCCAAGAACAACAACTAGAACAGTTCAAGCTCAGTGATGCATACTGTACTAAACACCCTTCTAACTAACTTGATTTTTGATTTTCAAAAGGTTTTAGTGATTTAGACCAGGAAAGGCAAACATAAATACATACAATGATGTAAAAAGCTGAAATGAGCACAGAAGCATCAATGAGAACAACAAGAACTCAAGTATCTCTAAACCTATATTATGACAATTAAACTAGGATATGTGAGCACAATGAAAACTAAAGAGCTATTTCTACTTATTGAGCAACAATATGATTATTTTACACTAAATAAGCATAGAAACACAGAAACAAGCAAGGATAAGCAATTAAACAGTGAAATTGGAAAAATGAGATTGAGCTTACAAATTGCACTCTTGCCAATTTCCAAGAACAAGGACCAATAGAAAAATCCTAAAAGCTTCACATGAAGCTACTAACCCAAGGCCATCCAATATTAACCCTGCTCCAGCTTTCTTCTTTCTTCTTCACTGATTTTTTATTTTTCACTGAATTTTTTGTATTTTTTTTTGTATTTTTGATTTTTGCTACTAACTGAGTTTTAATGGTTTCTAATAGCTTACACAAGCTATATAGGAGCTTATATGAGCCTAAGAGTCCATAATAACATCTATAAACAACATTATATAATTTTGAGAATTTCAAAGAAAAATTGCATAAAGTAGAAATTGGATGGAAACTTGAAATTGATTACTGAAATATGTTTCAATTACACTAAGGAAGATGATTACAACCTTTTTTAACTGAAAATTACACTAGAATTACAAAGCTTATAAAAAACGACACTAATTTACTGCTAAAAACTACTCCCTCTTCATTGCTCCATCTTCTTCTTTATATAGGGGATTCTAGGATTCCAAGGGTCCCACTTGAGCTTTCCCACTTGCAATTTGAGCCATTTGATGAGCATAGGAGATCCTAGCCATTGAATTGGTTTGGCGCCAAAATGGTTTTATAACCAATTTTCTGTTTTTTATTGCAACAGGGGGTGGTGACATTAATTGCATTTGGCTTGTTAGGTGGATAGTGGGATGGGCGGTGGATATGATGGTGATGGTGGGGGGTGGTGAGGTGATGGAATAGCAGGGCAAGTGGGAGTGGGGGGTGAGAGGGAAGGGATGGGGTTTGACTATTTTGACCGGGGGTAGGTTTTATAAATAAAATGGGTAATGGGCTAGTGTGTATTGGGCTTTGGGTTTGTTGGATCACAGGGATAAAAAGGGTGGGCTAGTAATGGTTGTGTTTGTTTTGGACTTGGATTTTATTGGGTTTAGGGAGTAATAAGGAGTCCGTTTGGTTTGTAATTTAATCATAGGGACCAAAAGTGAAACTTTCTGAATTTTGAGGGACTGAATCTGTAAATCTTCCAAAGGTTATTCCAAGGGTGTTTCTTGCCATGTTTCAATATCCAAGGACCATAAATGTAGATTTTCCAATTTTGAATTTCCAAGGACCATTTTTGCCAATATTAAAACTCCAGGGACCAAACATGTAAATTCACCAAACTTTTCACCAAAGGATTATTTTTGCTAAAGTTTCATAATACAACGACCATAATTGTAATTTTCCGAAAGATTTTAATCCAAGGGGCTATTTTTGACACTTTTGCAAAGTTCAGGGACTAAACTTGTAAAGTTTTGAAACTTTTCATTAAAAGACTAATTATGACAACTTGTGATTTTTAAAGGAATTTGGTTGACTTTTTTTTAAAATTAATGCTCAGGGACTAGATTTGACAAGTTTTGAAAGTTGAAGGACTGAAACTGCCAATTGTGCAAACTTTGTTCGTTTTTCATTTGTTTTCAAACATTTTGCATCTAAAACATATAAAACACAACCCTGGGATATTTTCAGTATTTTGATGCATATTTGGGTGTTTTTGGATGTTTTGGCAGTTCA
>LBNU01002969.1:116993-128602 GCA_014162995.1 Artemisia annua
TTTTGTACTTGGTGAAAGCAATTATTTGATCTTTTGGAAGAGTCATGAGCAACGAACTTCTGGCCTTTAGGTCATTCTTCTTCTGAGTTCTTTCATCTGTTGTTGTAGGCACAGAAACTGTTACTACCTCTTTGTCACCAATCTTCTCAGTCTTTTTCTCAGGCTTGAAGGAATCACCAGTTAAGATGATTTCCCACAAAGCATAGTCTGTCATGAGAAAGTATTGCTCTATCATAATCCTCTACATCTCAAACTCATTGAGTTTAAGTTTAGGAAGTCTTGGAACAGAGTTGGACTGGTTGTTTTCAATCTCCATTGATCTAAGTGAATTGGTTAAGCTTTAATTCCTTGGATCTTCTAAATCAAAGTATCAGAAACCTGGCTCTGATACCACTTGTAGGATCTAAACATACGCCTTGTGTTAGAGTGATACTTTGAGTTATATTATTAAGCACGCGGAATATACTTAACAATACTTAGAATGTTTATTATATGACGTAATGCAAGTGAGAACAGTTGTAAGTTTAACACCAAAGCTTCAATATTATTAATAATAATACGAGTGATCTTAGCTATCACTAGGGTTACACCTTGAAGCTTTCTAATGTTGATACGTACCTAGAACAATGACCTAGGACCTCCTTTTATAGCACAAGGAGTCTTTTATAAGATAAAGATAAAACTAATAGAATAGAATATACATAAAGATCTTTTCTATATTCGAATACATAACAGTTATCCTAACAGCAGTGGTAATAATATGTACTAGCAGTGGTAATGTGTTTCCACTGCTAGTGTATTCTTCAGCAGTGTCTTCCACAAGCTTATCAGTGGTAACTGTTAGCTTTATTCCCAACAGCAGCTATTTCATAGGAGGCTGGAGTGATAGATTTACATGAATCATTCCTCTCAGCTGAGGAATCCCAAAAATTGTGGTGGGCAGTCATGTTTCAAATGAGATCATAGCACTCCTCGGGGGTCATTTTCATGAAAGTCCCTCCAGCAACAGCATTGATCGTATCACGATGACGATAGAAAGTATCTATGATGGTGACAAGAAGCATGTTATGATTTGGACATCGATCAATTGCGAGCTTATAGCGTTCCCATGCCTCAAATAAGGACTCATCGGGAAGCTGTCTGAAGTTGCTAATATCATTTCTCAACTTTGTTACCATGGATGGTGGAAAGTATTTTGCTAAGAACTTGGTAACCATTTTATCAAAAGTGTGGATCGAATTCTTTGGGAGACGATCAAACCAGGCAGTAACATGATGAGTGAGAGAATATGGAAAGAGGTATAAGCGAAGGCCGTCATCGGTGACACCATTCTGCTTCATACTCTGGGTGACGGTCAAAAATTTATCGAGATGCTTATTTGCATCGTCACCCGGTAAACCGTGGAACTGACACGAATTCTGGACTTGCTGGATCATGTGGTGCTTGAGTCCAAAATCCGTGGAACTGATAGTGAGTGGTGCAATGGGTCCTCCCCTCCCCTGCATAGTAGGCTGACACAGCTCCTCCATCGTTCGGAGATCGGGAGCTGCATCCCCAGTTTCAGATTTGGGAGGGGGTGGAGGGGGTGGTGGGTTATCGTCAGGCATATTAATGGATATTTCTTCAGCAGCAAGCAATTCAGCTATGCTCTTTTGACGATTCCTTCTGGATTGGGAACGAGTGCGCATGCACTAAAAAATATTCACAAGTAAAACAAGACCGAGGCAAAACAACAGTGAACTTAAACCAATAACCACAGTGTGACTGGCTTCTTTGAAAAAGGTACACCAATCACAAGAGTACAATGGCAAGTTTTAATCTTTAGTTTGGGAACTTATTAATGTTCATACACCCAGTTGGGTTGTATTCTGCCTTGATTTGCGGTGGTAATATTTTACGTAATTATTTAACAATAAAACAAATGTTTTTGGCTTTTTGGGGTGTGTGTGAAAAAACTTGGAAATTATTTTTGGAATCGATTCGTTAACCGAAATCGTTCCTTTAAGACTACTCGCAGGGTGGCGGGAGAGAAGAATGGATCTCTCTTCGGTTCGCAATTTAATGTCAGAACCTCCGTATTCCACCTGTATAGGTTGTAATCTTAAAGAATCGAAGTAATTTAACTTCACGATTTGTTTTGTTGTTTATGATTTTTTTGGTGTTGTTAACACTTCAGGAGAAGTGTTAATGACTGTTTTTTTTTTATTTGATTATGATTTTTAAAAAAAATTTACAAAGTGATGTGATTTGTACAAGGAGGGTTTTGAAAATCACTAAACTTAAACGTTTTTGAAAACACGCAACAACCTCCCCGGCAGCGGCGCCAAAATTTGACTCCTCCCAAACTAACCAGTTAACCAGGTGTGGTCAACAAGTCAAATCTGAGAGAGGAGAGATCAATTTATGATCCGTTGAAAGCACAGTGTACTCACGGGTCGTTAAGTCCCAACGAGATTGAAATTGTGTTTTGGAAACGTTCTGGGAATGAGTGATTTGGGAATAGTAACCAGATAATGATTTGGATTGATTACACTAAGCAGATATAAGTGAAAATAACACAGATAAGCAATATTAACAATTACTGAAAACCAGATAAACCTAAAACGTATTAAAATGCAAATGCGTACTGAAAAAGTGGGAATTACACAAAAATAAACTACAGGGGGTGAAAATGAAATTTTTACAAACTTAATATAAAAAGAAAATTTTATAAAAAAGAAAAATATTTTTTTGATTATTTTATTATTTAATATTAATTAAAACTATTTAATACTTATAATAACTATTTAAGTTAAACTAAATATAATATAATAATAAATAAAACTAAGAAAATGAAAATTTATTTTTAAAAACTCTAAAATAACTTAAAAATATTATAAAAACTAAAAATATGTATTTTTGTCTTTTTCTGAATTTAATATTAATTAATTACTAATTACTTATTAATTAACTAATTAACTAATTTAAATTACTAATAATACTAAAAATGACTTAGAAAATTATGAAATATTTTATAAAACTAATTAACTAATACAGGAACCTTAAAAAATTATAAAAAGTTTATAAAAACTATTATTACACTATTTTATTAATTATTTACTTAATTACTAATTAAAAACTATTTAAACTAATTTAATTAAGATAAATAGAAAATGAACAGTAATAATTATAAAAATATTTTCTAAAAATACTAAATGAATTATAAAACCTATGAAAAATATAAAAAAGTACTAGTGATTAAAATTAAACAGTAGAGGATTTTATTTTTGGTTTTTCAATTAAAACTAATTTAACTAATATTAATTATTATAAATACTAAATGAAAAGATAAAAATCTAAGAAAATTACTAGAAATACTACAAGTGAACAGGGACTTAAGAAAATTTTTAAAATGAAAATTGCTTTTTGAAAAAGCTGAGCAATAAGCCAAATGGCTTAAATAGAAGCTATCACTATTTTTAAATTGATGATTTTTGGAATTTTCTTTTTGACAGATGATTATACAATAAAAATAACCAACTTTTGTGAAAACACTTTTTGTGAAACTCAAAATTAAGCACTTTGGACACTAATTTTGTTAACAGATAGATAAAATGAAAATATAAATATGAAAAAGCACTTAATAAGCAAAAAGGACTGAACCAAGGATGAAATAGTCTACAAACAAACTATGTGCACTGGAAAGAAGCTAAAACATGCAAAATAACACCACTGATAAGCAATAAGCAACCAAATAAGCACTTTGAGAACTGTTTTGTACACAGAAATGGGACAAAGTACAAGCTAGTAGCAGCCCTAGTATACAAGCTTGGAAATGAAACACAAGCCTAGAACTATGGAGAATGGCTGGTTAGCTTCTAACAGAACCAAAAATCACAAGCTAAGTTCAAGAATTGAGCTTTTGGTGAGCTTGTGAAGTTGCTTGTGAATACTGAGTACTTAGTATACTCAGTTGGGTGGGGGTAAATTGTGGGGGCAAATAAGCTAGGAGAAAAAGGTACAAAGACTAAAATAAGCACTGGGACAACTAAATAAGCTGGTAAGCTACCTACAAAGCTAAAAAGCTAAGGGTGGGACCTACTATTAAGGAAAATGGAAGCTTATGAAAACTGGGTCACACTGGACGAATGGGTGGTACAGGGGAAGTTTTGGTGCAAACAGGCAAGTTCAAAGGTGCTATTTAATAAGCAAATGAAAGCCAAATCCAAATTTTCTTTTTGATTTAGACTTACAAGCAACCAAAGAACATAAAACAACAAGAGTTTTTTTATTTCTAATCCTTAAATAACCCTGTGCATTATCTGATATATTTAACCATTTTAACAGATGCACATTTTTGACTTTTGAGAGAATTGCATAAGGTTTGACTTTGGTGAGATATGATCTGATCCTAATGGCTAAATATGATAAATTAGGCTAAAATGAAACTGATTTAATGTATATTAACTACTTATACACTGATGTGATGAAAATTTGAACTAAAAAACTTTATCAATTAACTGTGAATGAGATTCACAAGAGGTTTTGACTTTTTGTTAAAGAACACTGAGATTTTATGACTTTAACTTCCTAATTACACCTAATGTGAGTTGTATGAGCCAAGAACAACAACTAAAACAGTTCAAGCTCAGTGATGTATACTGAACCAAACACCCTTCTAACTGACTTGATTTTTGATTTTCAAAAGGTTTTAGTGATTTAGACCAGGAAAGGCAAACATAAATACATACAATGATGTAAAAAGCTGAAATGAGCACAGAAGCATCAATGAGAACAACAAGAACTCAAGTATCTCTAAACCTATATTATGACAATTAAACTAGGATATGTGAGCACAATGAAAACTAAAGAGCTATTTCTACTTATTGAGCAACAATATGATTATTTACACTAAATAAGCATAGAAACACAGAAACAAGCAAGGATAAGCAATTAAACAGTGAAAATGGAAAAATGATATTGAGCTTACAAATTGCACTCCCGCCAATTTCCAAGAACAAGGACCAATAGAACAATCCTAAAAGCTTCCCATGAAGCTACTAACCCAAGGCCATCCAATATTAACCCTGCTCCAGCTTTCTTCTTTCTTCTTCACTGATTTTCCATTTTTCACTGAATTTTTTGTATTTTTTTTGTATTTTTGATTTTTTCTACTAACTGAGTTTTAATGGTTTCTAATAGCTTACACAAGCTATATAGGAGCTTATATGAGCCTAAGAGTCCATAATAACATCTATAAACAACATTATATAATTTTGAGAATTTCAAAGAAAAATTGCATAAAGTAGAAACTGGATGGAAACTTGAAATTGATTACTGAAATATGTTTCAATTACACTAAGGAAGATGATTACAACCTTTTTTAACTGAAAACTACACTAGAATTACAAAGCTTATAAAAAACAACACTAATTTACTGCTAAAAACTACTCCCTCTTCATTGCTCCATCTTCTTCTTTATATAGGGGCTTCTAGGGTTCCAAGGGTCCCACTTGAGCTTTCCCACTTGCAATTTGAGCCATTTGATGAGCAGAGGAGATCCTAGCCATTGAATTGGTTTTTGCGCCAAAATGGTTTTATAACCAATTTTCTGTTTTTTATTGCAACAGGGGGTGGTGACATTAATTGCATTTGGCTTGTTAGGTGGATAGTGGGATGGGCGGTGGATATGATGGTGATGGTGGGGGGTGGTGAGGTGATGGAATAGCAGGGCAAGTGGGAGTGGGGGGTGAGAGGGAAGGGATGGGGTTTGACTATTTTGACCGGGGGTAGGTTTTATAAATAAAATGGGTAATGGGCTAGTGTGTATTGGGCTTTGGGTTTGTTGGATCACAGGGATTAAAAGGGTGGGCTAGTAATGGTTGTGTTTGTTTTGGACTTGGATTTTATTGGGTTTAGGGAGTAATAAGGAGTCCGTTTGGTTTGTAATTTAATCATAGGGACCAAAAGTGAAACTTTCTGAATTTTGAGGGACTGAATCTGTAAATCTTCCAAAGGTTATTCCAAGGGTGTTTCTTGCCATGTTTCAATATCCAAGGACCATAAATGTAGATTTTCCAATTTTGAATTTCCAAGGACCATTTTTGCCAATATTAAAACTCCAGGGACCAAACATGTAAATTCACCAAACTTTTCACCAAAGGATTATTTTTGCTAAAGTTTCATAATACAACGACCATAATTGTAATTTTCCGAAAGATTTTAATCCAAGGGGCTATTTTTGACACTTTTGCAAAGTTCAGGGACTAAACTTGTAAAGTTTTGAAACTTTTCATTAAAAGACTAATTATGACAACTTGTGATTTTTAAAGGAATTTGGTTGACTTTTTTTTAAAATTAATGCTCAGGGACTAGATTTGACAAGTTTTGAAAGTTGAAGGACTGAAACTGCCAATTGTGCAAACTTTGTTCGTTTTTCATTTGTTTTCAAACATTTTGCATCTAAAACATATAAAACACAACCCTGGGATATTTTCAGTATTTTGATGCATATTTGGGTGTTTTTGGATGTTTTGGCAGTTCATATAAGACAAAAATGATGAGTATTTACACACTCATCAATCCCCCACACTAAAATATTGCTAGTCCCTAGCAATATTTTATGAAGACTTAATGGATTTGATGTCTCTTTACCAAAAGCCATTACTTCTGGAGTAGCCAAATGTTTCAGTTCAAGTAAGAACTATGGTACAGTGATAACCATATGATTTTGAGCAAACCATCAGCTGTCAACGGATTTGATTTGTCTTTACCAAAAGCCGTTTGCTTCTAGACTATCCAACTCTTCACGATTCAAAGATATGGTGAGCTGAATACCATACAATTTTTGGCAAATTGCAAGCCGTAAACGGATTTGAGATATCTTTACCGGGAGCCGTTTGCTTCCGGATTAGCCAGACCATATGTGGATGAGACATGGTGGACTAATAACCATTTTTCATGTTAGTGCAAAGCACTCACACCAGAGAAAAAAAAATTGGTCAAAATGGGGGTATTACGGCGCTGAAATGTACAAATGTGATCAAAATTTGCCAAGAATTTTCCCCCCACACTAGAATTGAATATTGCCCTCAATATTCAAAGTCCCGACCATTATGCCGATACTTTGAGATGTAAAAACTTAGGAGTTTAGGCAAGTGTGGGAACCATTGAAAAATAAGCTTCTTAAATAGAAGCTATCACTTCTTNTAGTTTTATCATAGGGACCAAAGTGAAACTTTCTGAATTTTGAGGGACTGAATCTGTAAATCTTCCAAAGGTTATTCCAAGGGTGTTTCTTGCCATGTTTCAATATCCAAGGACCATAAATGTAGATTTTCCAATTTTGAATTTCCAAGGACCATTTTTGCCAATATTAAAACTCCAGGGACCAAACATGTAAATTCACCAAACTTTTCACCAAAGGACTATTTTTGCCAAAGTTTCATAAAACAAGGACCATAATTGTAATTTTCCAAAAGATTTTAATCCCAGGGGCTATTTTTGACACTTTTGCAAAGTTCAGGGACTAGACTTGTAAACTTTTGAAACTTTTCATTAAAAGACTAATTATGACAAGTTGTGATTTTTAAAGGACTTTGGTTGACTTTTCTTTCAAAATTAATGCTCAGGGACTAGATTTGACAAGTTTTGAAAGTTGAAGGACTGAAACTGCCAATTGTGCAAACTTTGTTCGTTTTTCATTTGTTTACAAACATTTTGCATCTAAAACATATAAAACACAACCCTGGGATATTTTCAGTATTTTGATGCATATTTGGGTGTTTTTGGATGTTTTGGCCGTTCATATAAGACAAAAATGATGAGTATTTACACACTCATCATACTTCCTGAGAGTTATTAGAGAACATATCTCTCTGATTATTATTCAAAATATTACTCATTGATAAAGAAATCAGTGAGTGTTGTATAAAGCTTAAACGCATGTATGGCTTCAGGGAAGTTGAAGACCAACTGAAGAAAACATCTCACAAACTGATGCGGTGTCAGGGAGTGATTTAAAAGGAGCTAAAGGCAACACCAGTGTCACTGAGATCTGACAAATACTTATGTGTGTCACACCCTCAAATCGGGTCGCAGCGGAATGGTAACCGGGGCGTGACTTTCATGGATACAAAGTTACAGTTAAATTGAACGACCTACATCAGTCGTTTTGAAAAAAAATACATCATTTGATTAAATAAGTCAACATAAGGTTCAGATACATAAAACATCAAGTCTTGCAGTGGAATAGTAAAATAGTTTTGAAATAAATAAAATAATCAAATGATGTAGTAGTTGATGCAATGAAATCCTCATGAATGAAGTCGCCAACGATGACTAGGGAAAATAGACTCCATGCAGTGCACACCAAGCAAGCTAAACACCTCATAAATACATGCTTAAAAGGTCAACATAACGTTGGTGAGTCCATAGGTTTAATTAAATGTTAATCAAGTACGGAACACAAGATTTCAATGGATTAATATTATAACCAATACAATGTCATGGAAAAAGTAAATACAATGCCCTAAGCTCATGACCCCGAAGCTCAACATAACGGTATGAAATCAAGCATAGATATTAGTTGTGCCCCATGTAAGTGTTTTCCAGACACTCAGAAATGATCCGAATGATATGCGTCTGTTTACCCAGTTGGAGCGATCAACCCGGACGGAGGTGTTAACCCAATAGCTCTATTACAACATCCGCGCTTACAAGTAATTAACGGTTCATGATATGTAGAGGACTTAAATGGCTATGTGGTAACTTAGTATAACAACCCACAAAATCTCATCACTATCATTCCTATTACAAATACCTACAGTAGGTATTTCACAAGTAAATTTTTGCTTTTTATGTGCATTCATTACTTGCATGACTCTCTAGACCTACTCACGTATCCACACAAGCCAAATAAACTCTACACACACCTCCTATAAACTCCTAGTATTTCAAGCATAAGATCACAACAACACCACAGTAAGTAATCTATCAATCTAACACACTAAACACATCACAAAACCCTAATGAACCCTAATTAAGCCTATGTGCTTACTAAACCCAATTGCTTATCTAAACTAGTTTGAAAGTGTCCAAGGCTTATGTATGAGTTACCTTAGGCACAATAGGATATCTTAGCACCCTTAGACTCTAGTACAACCCTTTAGAGCTCAGATACAAGTCCCTTAAGCACAAAACTATAACTAGGTTATAACGTCCCGGAAATTAGGTCAAACCTTCCCAAACTTTTACCATAAGCTACCACCACTTAGTACAAGCCTCCTAGGACTTAGGATTAGTCACTAAACACTTATAGGACTCTAACCTAGGCACTAATCCCTAAGCTAGACCCTAATCTCTCACTAAGCAAAATTAGGTTATAACTAAACATAACTTAAACTTAAAACCTAAACTAAGTACCCCAAGCACCTCAACCAAGTATCCTAGCACCCTAGCACTTCTAAGCCCCCTACCTAGCAGCTCTCAAGTTGCCTACAAGTGGGTGGATAACCTACTTGTGGCCTTGTTGAGCCGCGGCACCACCACAACCACATACACAATCCTAGACCTCCATAGCTTCCATGAGTCATATTTATAGCTTTTAATAGTCAGCTAATAGCTTGCCTTAGTCACACCCTCCCCCTCTCGCCACCTAGACACCCCTTTGCTTGATCTCCAAGGCTTACGAGCCTATATAAAGCCTCGTACCCCTTCATTCCAAAGCACAACTCTGCTCCACTTAAACCTAAACATTTTCTGGTCCTAGTAGTCGTAGTAGTACCCTAGTAGCCTTAGGAATCGAGTACTATAAGCCTAGAAGTCCTATCGAGCCTAGTTTTGCCCTAGAAAACCCTAAAACCCTCATTCTCCTACTCCTGGTCACGTAAGCCTTCTATACTTGTTATACGAGTTTCATTACAGTCCTAGTATAGTATTAGGATGCATTAGATCCCATTAGGACCCTTGCCTAAGCCTTGATCACTAAAAACTAGAACTTTTCTTTTTAAAAACCTAATTATGGACAAAACCCTAATTATATGCCATAATCATTTATATTAATCTATAAGCTAGTTAAAGTAACTTAGATAAGCTAATATTAGTTAAACATAAGCTAGGAAACCTTTTTGTTTCATAAAAATATGAATTGCATGGAATTAGGACTAGTTTTGCAAAGTTTTCCACACATAGGGGTATATATGGTAAATTTCTGAAAATATTAAATCTAGGGACTATTGTTGACATTTCTTAGACGTTATAAGGTATAAGGACCCTTTTTGCAAAGTTACATAACCTTAGGATAGAAAGTTAAATAGTTATAAACTAATAAGGACTAGTTTTGCAAAAGTTATAAAGTTAAGGGTCTAAATGGTAAATTTTGGAAACTTATAAGTTCAAGGGTCATTTCTGCCATTTTCCCAAAATATAGAAGTATAGGGACTAATTGTGTCAAGTATAGATAGTTGTAAGTATAAATAATATAAGTACTATAATTTTAGGATAGATTTTGTAAATATGTTAAACTATAAGGGTATAAAGTAAAAATATTAAAGTTAGAAGCATAACACAATACTAGGGAGCTTCAAGTGAGGAGTATTATGTGGATATATTGTTTTGACGAGTTTGTTGGCTTTACGATTTAAAGTGCCCTGGCTCCTCAATCGATTATTGCATGTACTTATGAATTATGATTGCCCGAACGGTGTTATGTTATAACTAAAGTCTAAATAAATACATAACTCAATAGTAAGGAGCTTCATGTGAGGAGTATTAACTTCTGAATTATGATGGCCCAAACGGTATTATGTTGATAACATAATACAATAGTAGGGAGCTTCATGTGAGGAGTCTTATACTTCTGAATTGTGATGGCTGATGAGTGCTAAAACACTCATCATTTTTGGTAAAATCTGAACTGCAAAACATACAAAAACACTCAGAAATGCATCAAAATACTAAAAATATTTCAAAATTGTGTTTTATATGTTTTAGATGCAAAATGAGTAAAAACAGATGAAAAACGTACAAAGTTTGCAAAATTGGCAGTTTCAGTCCCTCAACTTTCAAAACCTGTCAGATTTAGTCCCTAGGCATTTGTTTTGTAAGAAAAGTCACCAAAGGTCCTTTTGAAATCATAAGTTGTCACATTTAGTCCTTTGGTGAAAGATTTGAAAATTTACATGAGTGGTCCATGCAGTTTCAAAATTGGCAAAAATGGTCCCTGGGAATTTCAAAAATGGAAAATATCTTTTGTGGTCCTTGTACTATTGAAGCTTGTCAAAAATGATCCTTGGTTGTGAAGTTTGGAGTATTTGCAGTTTAGCCCCTCAAGTTTTGAGATTTGGCAATTTTGGCCCCCGAGAATTTAATTTTGGAAATAAACAACAAAAGCCCTTGGATTATTGATATGTGGCAAGAAACACCCCTGGAATATCTTTGGAAGGTTGGCATGTTCAGTCCCTAAAGTTTTAGATTATTACACATTTGGTCCTTGTGGTTTTTCTACTAAATACCAAACGGACTACTTATGTAATTTACTACTACCCAAATACATAAACCCATCACCCTTTTATAATCCCAAGCCCAAAACCAAATCCATAAACACCCCGTTAATATTAACCAGGGTCAAA
>LBNU01002969.1:134641-148954 GCA_014162995.1 Artemisia annua
TTAGATGAAATTTTCCTTGACCTTCTTGAGAAGATAGAAAAAGGTCATGATAATAACCTAGGCAATCAACCTGACTAAAGTAGTTTAAGAAATACCCTACAAGAAACCCGTTTTAAGGTAGCTAAATTATAAAAAAAAATCAAATGAGACACCACCATAAGATAGCCTTTGCCCGTTTTAGGATTTGTACTTTAGAAAAGATGATTGATGATGATGAGGAATGTCATTAATCAAATCTAGAAAACACCACAAACCCAAACACTTGGAATTAAGAAAACCTTAGAAGAAATCCCTAAGTAGTATGCCTTTTTATAGCCTTAAGATTCTTGCCTTAGAAAAATTAGTGCCTATAGGATATGTAAGATAGGAAATCAATAACATAAGTTAAGTTTTAGAAACAACCAGGTGCCCCTCAATTCGGATAATTTAGATAAACTAGATTTAGGTATGCCTCTTCTTGATTACCCTAGGTCATCCCTAACCCTATAGTAATCCCTAGGAGTATAGATATATTCCATAGGATATGACAAGTTAGGTACTTGTTATAATCTACCCCGAACCCTTACCTCTAGGAAATTAGGAAAAACTACCACGATGCCTTAGATTCATAGATTCTCAAAACTTTTTAAACCTCCCTCATACTTCATCCCTTCCTAAAACCCAATCCTTTCAAAAACTTCCCTTACCAATGATGAGAATTTTTATTCTACATCATAGAGATCTGAATTCTTTCTCCTCTGATCTCTAAATCTTCACTACTTCCTTAGCTTTCCTTAAGCTATCCTTCCCCTAATTATAGAATCTACCCCTAACTATCTCATATGCAAGTATATGATAGTCATATACAAGCATATTCTTATCCTTCCCTCTTTACTTAGATTACTATGATTCCCGAGTTAGTTTTCCCCTCCCCTCTTAGAAAAACCCGAAACATACTCTTTAGGATTCCCATAATTGAGATTAGAAATGACTTTAGGATATCCCTAGAAAACATAAGTCTAAGTATAGAATACCTTGAAGAAAATTATTAAAGAAATAGGAAATAAGAAAATTTTGAGGTTAGAAACCAAACTAACGGAAGACACCTCTATAGGATTTAGCCTAAGAAAAAAACCTTACTTGATATCGAGGATATTAGAATAAACTAGAAAACCTTTAGGTACAAAATAGAAAATTTAAGAGTAACAAAGAATTAGATAGAAAACTACCAACTTAGAACCTTAAGCCTTTAAATTTTTACCTAGACCTAGTCTCATAAGTTGCCTTTCCATATTAAGATTTTCCCACAAACTTTAAGGATTTAGAAATACCTAGGAATGATATACTATTAGGACATCCCGAGCCTACCCTAAGAATTTATAAACCTGACTTAGAATTTGAGGTTACTAAGTCATAACTAGGAATAAGACATTTGAGGATTTTAGTCTACCTATACTTAGTTTCTTAGGATTTGACAATTTATAGGTTACACATTAGGAATTCCACTTAGAAGAAACTATGGATGCTACTTTATCTGGTTTCAAGTACCTAGGAATAGTTATACTTATAATAATAGTGATACTAGTAGTAATAGACAACTTAGGACAAAAGAGAAAACCCGAAACTTTGCCTAAGAATAAGGATACTCCTAGTAAACCCTTAGAAGTTTAGGACTAGTTAGGAAAACTAGAAGAACCTTAGGGGGAAAATTTTTTTGAAGGAATCTAGTAAATCTTAAATCCCATTAGGATATTATCTTTCAAGTATCCTATACTCTTACTCTTCTATTTAATCTCATTCTCCCGCTCTTTTTCCCACTCTTCTATTTCAAATCTCACTCTCCTGCCTTCCTACTTTTTTTATTCATCCTCCTATTTCCTTTCATCCTTTCATTCCTCCGTCATTTTTGACTTTATTTTTCCTACTCTATATTCTCTCCCTACCCCGTCCTACAACATTCTAAAAGTTAGAACTTGTATTTCTCGTCATATCGCAAGATTCTATTAGTTAGATCTTGTAAGAATATCTACGCCGAACTTTAATCCTTATTATGTTCGACTACGATATTATACTATCTCGCCTTGCAAAAGTTGCAAGAATGAGATAGTTGACGTCCGTCACTCTAGCCATAACATGGGAGACTACCAGGTGACTAGTTGCTAAACAGAGAGACTGTAGAACTGGTTACCATGGCTTGAACTTGTCTCCACCATGGCTTGAACTTGTCTCTACCATGGCTTGAACTTGTCTCTACCATGACTTGAACTTGTCTCCAAAACGTTCTTGGACCACATTTCCTTAAATGTGGACCACATTTTCTGTTTTCCGCCGATACTACTTAAGGACGATTTATGATGACTATTCTATTAAAATGAATTAGGACGCTCTTTCATTTTAAGAAGAAAGTCATAAATCGAATGGATCATGAATTTATAAGCTCTTGTTTACAAGAATTGGGACGCCTCTACTTGTAAGTAACGAGATATAAATAAATGAGTCCAAGTATCTGGCACATGTACAAACATTTCCTACTCCATTTATACAACTCCTTTCTTTCCTCTTACCTTTCTCGACTCATTCTTTCCCCTACTCCTACGTTCATCAAAATCTCAGGACGAGATTTCTTCTAAGGGGGTAAGACTATAATAACCCACAAAATCTCATCACTATCATTCCTATTACAAATACCTACAGTAGGTATTTCACAGGTAAATTTTTGCTTTTTATGTGCATTCATTACTTGCATGACTCTCTAGACCTACTCACAAATCCACACAAGCCAAATAAACTCTACACACACTTCCTATAAACTCCTAGTATGTCAAGCATAAGATCACAACAACACCACAGTAAGTAATCTATCAATCTAACACACTAAACACATCACAAAACCCTAATGAACCCTAATTAAGCCTATGTGCTTACTAAACCCTAATTGCTTATCTAAACTAGTTTGAAAGTGTCCAAGACTTATGTATGAGTTACCTTAGGCACAATAGGATATCTTAGCACCCTTAGACTCTAGTACAACCCTTTAGAGCTTAGGTACAAGTCCCTTAAGCACGAAACCATAACTAGTTTATAACTTCCCGGAAACAAGGTCAAACCTTCCCAAATCTTTACCATAAGCTACCACCACTTAGTACAAGCCTCCTAGGACTTAGGATTAGTCACTAAAAACTTATAGGACTCTAACCTAGGCACTAAACCCTAAGCTAGACCCTAATCTCTCACTAAGCAAAATTAGGTTATAACTAAACATAACTTAAACTTAAAACCTAAACTAAGTACCCAAGCACCTCAACCAAGTATCCTAGCACTGATGAGGCGAAAAGTGTTACGCTTTTAGGGGGTCATTGAAGCCCTAATCCATAATTATTTGATCAAATATTTCCTTAAATCGTTCCTTTTGTCATTTTAGGTACTTTGAAGAGGAATTCTAGAAAAGGAAGCATTTTGGACGTTTTTGGAGCATAAAAGTGAAGAAAACGAAAAAGTCTCAAATTATGCTGAAAACAGTACTTGACGGCGTCACGTTCTATCGTGTGACGGCGTCACGCTTTGACAACATGAAGGATGATTTTTACACTAGACGCCCCAGAAAGTTTTTTGGAATTAACACGTGACGGCGTCACGTGTTGGAAGCCCTAGGCCGTCACGTTATGTGGTAAAGGGAGACGGCCCAGAGGGAATTACAAGGGGACGTCATCAAGAATGGATCTGAGCAATCCGAATTTTATTTTGGCGGCGAGATGACGGCGTCAGACCCTATAAGCTGACGTTGTCACAATGTAAAATCTATATATAGTTTTCTAATTTTCATTCATTAGTGTGCAACTTTTGGAAACAAAACCCTAGCTCATTTTTCTACTGTAATTTCAAGGGTTTTCCACCCTTGAACCTTGGATGCTTAATTAAAGATAAGTCTCTTCCAAATCATTCAATATGTCTATGTATTGTGTGATTATATCTTATGCTTGTCTTTCAATTAACATGCTAGGCTAGGTCTTTATTGTGTTTGCTTAGATCTAATGAAACCTAGCTATTGATTATATGTTGTTGGTTTGCTTGTGATTATTGTGGGTGGGTGAAGTCGATGTTAGGCTTAAGAAAACTGGCTAACCTCCTATACGGTAACTTGCTTGAACGTCTTAAGAAACATGAATCGGATGTGTACTACGATTATTTGGTTGTATTTAATGCATGAGCGAATTCTAATGATCCCATGTTAGGAGCTTTTAGTCGGCTCGACATAGGAGTGAAGTAGGAGCTTATAGAGTTAGGGAAGATCGTACACGGCCCTACGAATGGTTTAAAGGAATACAACCCGTCATCCACGTAATTACAACAAACCAATTAACATATAAAAGATAGCTAGGGAGTAAGGAAATCTAAGTAAACACATATTTCTCTCATATAAGTTTCACAACCACTTTAATTTTCTTGTTATTTTATTTATTTGCAAAAGTAGTTAATTGGGTTAGTTGACTAGCAACTAATTCCGCCCACTCCTCTATAACCCGAGATTTTTACTTGCTTTCTAAAAAATATAAAAATGCAGAAAGAATCATCCCTCAACCCTTAGACCTAATTAGAGTAGCTTTTCAAGCCTAACGACACTATTCCTCGACAGAACGATCAATCCCCCAGTACTTGCCACTACAATATACTACATCGGTCAGGTACACTGCCTGGTGGGGATTGCAAGCTTCTCAAGATCCCTTGAGAGGTAAAACCTAGTGCGTGGTTGCAATCCCGCGCATCAAAGTTTTTGGCGCCACTGCCAGGGAATAGTTATTGTTTAGGTTGAAAATTTTATTTTTACTTAGGTCTACTCTTTAGATTCCTATCTAGAGAGATTTTATTTTCATTTTATTTGCTTTCTTTAGTATGTCTTTTTCTTTGTGCTTGTGTTCGTAAAAACTTTTCCATTGACTCTTCCGTTCACCATTATGGAGAACGTGAATCCACCAAGTCCGACACTAGAGTTTTAGCAGAAAAAATATAATGAAACCAATTTGGATATACCAAGATGGAGGAATGAAATGAGGATGATAGGATCTTATATTGATTTTATTGAGTACCTTGAGAAAAGAGGCCAAGTGCATAAGACTTTTAAAGAATTCACCTTAGGAGCTCCATCAAACCCTCAAAATGCCTCACTTAGTGAAACCTATGAACCATATGAGCCTTCACCTAGGATAGTTTCTTATGAGCCCCCTAGCTGCATGTCATGGTTAGGCCCTACCATAATACAAGATGAACACATAGGTAACATTGATGTGATCGAGGATTTAGCCGAACATGATCACATTGATCAAAAAGACCTAGGTTTTATGATCGATGACGATGAATCTCAAGAAACACATGATGAATCTTTTGGGTAATTTGAATATAGCAGTCAGAATATTGAGGATGATTCTTATGATTCGGATATAGAAGTTGAGATGCCTAGAGAATCACTTGAGATACTAGGGAAAATGCTTAGGATAGATTCTACTAAAACACATGATGAGGATATAGGTGATCTTGACACAAGGAATGATGAGGTAAATAACATAAGCCCACCAAGTACCCCATAAGTCCTACCATCATTTGAGGCACACACACCGCCCGTGACTTACCTGGAAGAAGGAGAAGAGACTTTAGGAACCTCAATAGAGTTAAAACCCTTGGACCAAGCACAACTAGAAGAAATAGGTTTGAATACTTGTAGTCATAATCTTTCTTTTAGGTCTATGGAAGTTCCTAGTTTTGATGAACCGGAGCCTCAACCAAAACCATTACCTAATCTTCCATCCTTGGATGAAAATTTAGGAATTGAAATAGGTCCCGATCCACCCATCAAACCATATAGTATGGGTAGTTTTACGATGAAGGTAGTAGACTCTAAGCCATGTGGAATGGAAGCCAATATAGGAGTGAGCCATGACCTTACATACTTACATCACCCATTCATGATTGATCACAAGAAGCATTATGGGTTTAAACCGGGTTTATTAGGTCAAGATGGATTCCCAACTAGGAGTCTCTCGAAATTGATAGAAGATGATCCCTTTCTAGGAGAAAATTTCAATTCACCCATTGACCCAATTGAACTAGGTAAGGTTATGATGAAAGGAGTACAACCCTTTAAGCATACAATTCATCCCCCACTCTTTTCTCACGTGGCACACTCGTACCAAGTTGGTGCGTATCGCTACTATCACCCGCACTTAATCCTAAGTCTAGGGAAAACCTCCATTATTTCCGCTAAATAAGGGTAGAGTCAGGCTCGTAACTCGAACAAAAACAAGCGCTTCTTGGGAGGCAACCCAAGCTTTATTTGTTTTGTGTGTTTGTTTATTTGATTTGATTTGTTTCCGTATGTATGTTTTATTTTTATTGTTATTGATTCATGTTACAATTAAAAATGCTTTATCTTGTTTTTAACTTCGTCTTAACTACATATAAAGGTATTTTGCAAAAGATAAGTGTAAGGGAAATCTAAATTTGTTTACAAGAACGAATTGGAACATGAATTATGACGATATAAAATAAACATACATGTTAGTATTTGTTTGAGTCAAATGCTTGTATCGAGTCATAATGAAATTTTGCAGGATTCCAGGAACTAAGGTAATTGTTTTTCCAGAAATTTTTCGGAAACTAAACATAAGGATTCTGTCAGATCAATTCTGACGGCGTCAGGAAGTAAACCCTAATGGCGTCAGCCTTTGATTCTAGGAAAAGTTTTTAAAATTTAGTTTTTCTGCCGGATTATAAAAATTACTGCATCCTTAATTCCAGGAATCTGCAAAATTTTCATTCCACAAGCATTATATCCTTATATAGATTTTGCCGCTGATTTTACGCAAGGTTTGCCTAGATTGTTTTCTCAGGTTTAACAGGTTATTTTGGACAAGAAGATAAAGATGGAATCAAGTTCATGACATCAAGCTTTTGGAGTCACTTTGATCTTGGAGCTTTTACATCATCTTGGAAGAAGATCTAACCAATTTACCACATGATCCACATCAAACGAATCAGGGGAGTATTTGTTTCATCTTTCATTTTCTACTTTTACATCTTCTATGTGAACATTGGGGACAATGTTCAGTTTAAGTGTAAGGGGGGGTAAATGAAGTCACCTTAGAAAATGCTATTACGCTTGATTTTTGTTTTGTTTACTGGTAGATGTGTAATAAAACCGAGATAAATATTTGTTAGGGCACTTTTAGCGCAAATTTAAAAAAAAATTTACAACATATAGGAGTGAAACTTTGGTCTTAATAAGCATCTCATGGATAGGGAATTGTATGACTAGCACAAAAACCGTACCACTCAAAAATTTTTCCCAAATATGTGAGGTTCGCCCCTAGAATTGTTAGGAAAAGCATTTATCGTTGATGCTTGTGTGTGTACCGGTAGCCTATAGATTCTAGAACTTGCGTTAGTGACCATCCCAAATCCACAAGTGAGACTACATTCGTGTAGTTAGATTTACTACATGATAAGAGGCATTAGGATAACCCTCGTTTTTAAACCAGTAATATAATTACATTGACTTCATTAGTTAAGTAATTCTCCCACACCCTTGTGATGTACTCATTTTTAGTACACGATACCCCTAGTACACCCCTCCGAGCCTATCTTTTCATTTCTTACTTTAAGCATTTTATTTAAAGGAAGAATTTGTTTACAATCCACCCCAAATGTACACCCAAATCGCCTTAGCCTACCCTGTATGCACTCACCGTTAGTGCATTATTGTGACAAAATTTGTTAAACCCTTAGTTAATTGTCTAATTGATTACATGGTTGCTAAGTCGAGTCATATCCTTGTACATATTGTTTTGGGACGATTGGGACTCATGGGTAAAGTACTAATGTAATGGAGTAATGGGGAAGAAGTAAATTATTACCCTCGTATATGCGTTAATATTTCAAAGTACTCCAAGTTTTTCAATTATCTTAATTCGAGTCATTAGAATAGTTTATCGTAAAGTATGTAAAAGTTCAAGTGTAAGGAGAGAACTGAGGCCCCTATGATGTATTATTTTGGATGGTAGGGCAAGAGTGTATGAAAAAAAATCGGAAAAAACAAGAAAAATGAAAAAAAAAATTGGAAAAAGAAAAGTAGAAAAAACATACGGACTACCATCCCGTTTCATTTTATCTTTATTTATGTTTATGTTATTTTCTTTTTAGCTTAAGTCGAGTCGAGTCTTGGCTTAGCAACGCCACCTTGTGCATGTATTTGATCAAGATAATTAACTCGCCACCACTAAAAATACCCTTTATTCCAACCAAACCGTGTTTTTCAAATCCCTACACCTAAGGTTACAACCCTTGAAAAGCCCTCTTTGATAGTTTATCAGGTGCTTACGCCTAGTGGAGGAGGTTTTTGATCCTTTCCCAAGCCTATGGTAATCGATTTGCTATGACAGGTAGTGAGTGATATTTCTTCCATTTCCATTTAGTTATATAGGTTTATAACACCCGAGAGATGAGAGTATCCAAACACTATTTGTGAGGTGCTAGTGTATGATTTTCGTGCTTATTATGACTAGGGTTGAATAACTATTTGTTGTAATTACTTTTATATTCGTTTTAAATGACCCCTATCTCATATTTTGATTGGAATAAAAGCACATTTGCTTGAGGACAAGCAAATCTCAAGTGTAAGGGTATTTGATGAGGCGGAAAGTGTAACGCTTTTAGGGGGTCATTTAAGCCCTAATCCATAATTATTTGATCAAATATTGCCTTAAATCGTTCCTTTTGTCATTTTAGGTACTTTGAAGAGGAATTCTGGAAAAGGAAGCATTTTGGACGTTTTTGGAGCATAAAAGTGAAGAAAACGACAAAGTCTCAAATTATGCTGAAAACAGTGCCTGACGGCGTCACGTTCTATCGTGTGACGGCGTCACGCTTTGACAACATGAAGGATGAATTTTACACTAGACGCCCCAGAAAGTTTGTGGAATTAACATGTGACGGCATCACGTGTTGGAAGCCCTAGGCCGTCACGTTATGTGGTAAAGGGAGACGGCCCAGAGGGAATTACAAGGGGACGGCATCAAGAATGGATCTGAGCAATCCGAATTTTATTTTGGCGGCGAGATGACGGCGTCATACCCTATAAGCTGACGCCGTCACAATGTAAAATCTATATATAGTTTTCTAATTTTCATTCATTAGTGTGCAACTTTTGGGAACAAAACCCTAGCTCGTTTTTCTACTGTAATTTCAAGGGTTTTCCACCCTTGAAACTTGGATGCTTAATTGAAGATAAGTCTCTTCCAAATCATTCAATATGTCTATGTATTGTGTGATTATATCTTATGCTTGTCTTTCAATTAACATGCTAGGCTAGGTCTTTATTGTGTTTGCTTAGATCTAATGAAACCTAGCTATTGATTATATGTTGTTGGTTTGCTTGTGATTATTGTGGGTGGGTGAAGTCGATGTTAGGCTTAAGAAAACTGGCTAACCTCCTATATGGTAACTTGCTTGAACGTCTTAAGAAACATGAATCGGATGTGTACTACGATTATTTGGTTGTATTTAATGCATGAGCGAATTCTAATGATCCCATGTTAGGAGCTTTTAGTCGGCTCGACATAGGAGTGAAGTAGGAGCTTATAGAGTTAGGGAAGATCGTACACGGCCCTATGAATGGTTTAAAAGAATACAACCCGTCATCCACGTAATTACAACAAACCAATTAACATATAAAAGATAGCTAGGGAGTAAGGAAATCTAAGTAAACACATATTTCTCTCATATAAGTTTCACAACCACTTTAATTTTCTTGTTATTTTATTTTATTTGCAAAAATAGTTAATTGGGTTAGTTGACTAGCAACTAATTCAGCACACTCCTCTATAACCCGAGATTTTTACTTGCTTTCTAAAAAATATAAAAATACAAAAAGAACCATCCCTCAACCCTTAGACCTAATTAGAGTAGCTTTTCAAGCCTAACGACACTATTCCCCGAGAGAACGATCAATCCCCCGTTACTTGCCACTACACTATACTACATCGGTCAGGTACACTGCCTGGTGGGGATTGCAAGCTTCTCAAGATCCATTGAGAGGTAAAACCTAGTGCGTGGTCGCAATCCCGCACATCAAGCACCCTAGCATCTCTAAGCACCATACCTAGCAGATCTCAAGTTGCTTACAAGTAGGTGGATCACCTACTTGTGGCCTTGTTGAGTCGCAGCACCACCACAACCACATACACCATCCTAGACCTCCACAGCTTCCATGAGTCATGTTTCTAGCTTGTAATAGTCAGCTAATAGCTTTCCTTAGTCACATCCTCCCCCTCTCGCCACCTAGACACCCTTTTGCTTGGTCTCCAAGGCTTACGAACCTATATAAGGCCTTGTACCCCTTCATTCCAAAGCACACCTCTTCTCCACTTAAACCTAGACATTCTCTGGTCCTAGTAGTCGTAGTAGTACCCTAATAGCCTTAGGAATCGAGTACTATAAGCCTAGAAGTCCTATCAAGCCTAGCTTTGCCCTAGAAAACCCTGAAACTCACGTTCTCCTACTCCTGGTCACGTAAGCCTTCTATAATTGTTATATGAGTTTCATTATAGTCCAGGATAGTATAGGATGCCTTAGATCCCATTAGGACCCTTGCCTAAGCCTTGATCACTAAAAACTCGAACTTTTCTTCCTAATTATGGACAAAACCCTAATTATATGCTATAATCCCTTATATTAAGATATAAGCTAGTTTAAGTAACTTAGATAAGCTAATATTAGTTAAACATAAGCTAGGAAACCTTTTTGTTTCATAAAAATATGAATTGCATGGAATTAGGACTAGTTTTGCAAAGTTTTCCATGCATAGGGGTATATATGGTAACTTTCTGAAAATATTAAGTCTAGAGACTATTTTTGACATTTCTTAGAAGTTATAAGGTATAAGGACCCTTTTTTCAGAGTTACATAACCTTAGGATAGAAAGTTAAATAGTTATAAACTAATAAGGACTAGTTTTGCAAAAGTTATAAAGTTAAGGGTCTAAATGGTAAATTTTGGAAACTAATAAGTTCAAGGGTCATTTCTACCATTTTCCCAAAATATAGAAGTATAGGGACTAATTGTATCAAGTATAGATAGTTATAAGTATAAATAATATAAGTATTATAAGTTTAGGATAGATTTTGTAAATATGTTAAACTATAAGGGTATAAAATAAAACTATTAAAGTTAAAAGCATAACACAATACTAGGGATCTTCATGTGAGGAGTATTATGTGGATATTTTGTTTTGACGAGTTTGCTGGGTTTACGATTTAAAGTGTCATGGCTCCTCAAACGATTATTGCATGTACTTCTGAATTATGATGGCCCAACGGTGTTATGTTATAACTAAACTCTAAATAAATACCTAACTCAATAGTAAGGAGCTACGTGTGAGGAGTATTAACTTTTGAATTATGATGGCCCGAACGGTATTATGTTGATAACATAATACAATAGTAGGGAGCTTCATGTGAGGAGTCTTATACTTCTGAATTGTGATGGCCTGAACGGTGTTATGTTATACCTAAAACACTAAAAACCCTAATAATGATTACTTAAGAAACCTGAACAAAACAACTAGAGCTTGACATACATCCACACCTACAATACCATCAGGATACGTGAGTAAAGCAGTCTAGTTTCCGAGTCACTTTTTACATCAATAATATTTCTCTAAGCCCAGGTGAGTTTTCATAGCCTCACTCTTTTTAAATGATTTACAAACCCTGTGAGGGGGATACATGCTACTTGCTTTAAACCGAATACAAGTCTTTTTCTTTGGTTGTTGCACGAGTAAACTATCTACCATCACTACATAACTAAAATTCATGAATCTAATCCTTTGGGATATTTTACCCAAGCGAATGCGAATATTTGATAGATATATTGGAGTTTGACAACTCCCGTTGATACTACCTCTCACTGGAGGGTATCCATAAGTACTATATTTGAACCCCTCTAAAGGATTAACTTTGGCAAAGTTATCCTTCCCGTCCCCTCATGGTTGGGTCTGCAGCCCCCATGACCCGGACTGTTAACGTGTGGTTCATGAGCTTAGTGCAACGTACCCCACACTTGATAATTGGGCATGCATCACAATTATCACACACACTACATTTTCCTTGATGGGTGTGCCAACTGAACCCTGTGGAACTTGTATTCACTAACACTTAAACCTATGACTCTCACTCAACATCTAGTGTTGACTTTTTAAGCATGTATCCTAGGTATATCACTACTACGAAGTTATGGTAGAAGGAGGCACTGAACCTGGAGGACTTTCAAACCGGTTATCAGTTAAACATAACATTTCACCTAGACTTTGGGACCTCATCAATAGTAAAAGTATATCTTTTACTATAAAAACTCTGATAATCAAATGAATGATAACTAAATTTCTATAAANACTCAACATCTAGTGTTGACTTTTTAAGCATGTATCCTAGGTATATCACTACTACGAAGTTATGGTAGAAGGAGGCACTGAACCTGGAGGACTTTCAAACCGGTTATCATTTAAACATAACATTTCACCTAGACTTTGGGACCTCATCAATAGTAAAAGTATATCTTTTACTATAAAAACTCTGATAATCAAATGAATGATAACTAAATTTCTATAAACGTCTCTTTTCAAGTCGTTTTCTATTACTGTAACTGTGATTCCATGAAGTAATACCCCAACGCTAAATCCGCTGTGAACTGTGAAAATGGGGGTGTTACACTTAGGCATTGTAACTTGTTTTGGTACTCGTGTCCGCATAAAAATAAGCAATGTATTCTCACCCTGAGAATTTATAAAATAATGTAAACCATGTAAAAACGGGCTATGGAGACTCACCTCAAGTAAGGTAGTGATTTGATAATGAGTAAGTCAGCAATGAAAGGTAACGACTCCGAAAGGTAACCTAGTTAAGTATGGGCTCGGCTTAGTACATCGCTTTAAGAAATGTGAAGATGTGAATGAGTTTTGAAAACAATATATTACCACGACACGTTGTGCTTGTGCTTTGCAAGTTAAAAGAAAACATTTTGTCTTTTTGTTGATCTTCGTCCCTTTCTTGGGTTTTCGTCTTTTAGTCGGGTTTTCATACTAAATAGCTATTTACTACTTATAAAAGTTTAATTTCGTTCACTTGGCGTTTTTAAAGAAAAATGCGCATTTTTTACTATAAGTTTAGCTATTTATAAAAATAACCTAAGTGGTATATTTCTGGCAAAAAACCGGCATGACCAGTTCGTAAACCTTTACTTTACCATTTTTACCTATCTTAATACTAACGATTTTTAAAAACTACTTAGAGTTTATAAAAATATAGTTTCACTATTTGTGCAGTTTTTATAAAAATATAGTTTGCGCCGCAATTTTCAAAAGAGCATAACTTTCTCGTTTTACGTCCGTTTTTGATTCAAGCGACCACGTTTAGCTTATAGTGTCTATTTTCTATTTCTCTAGCCTATTGTTGATCTTAAGCTCATTTTTCCAGTTTTTCTGTTTTGGGACAGCAAGGTCCAAAAATGTTCATTTCGACACTTAAGCTAGTGTTTAACCGCAATCACAACTCCAATCTATTCCTAAACCTCTTCCACCAATCATTATCACTATCTCAACCTAAATCAACTTCAACTAACGTAGTTTCCTCATCTACCAATTTATAAAGTAAGCTTAACTTTAAA
Source organism: Artemisia annua (assembly GCA_014162995.1). NCBI lineage: Eukaryota > Viridiplantae > Streptophyta > Magnoliopsida > Asterales > Asteraceae > Artemisia > Artemisia annua. The sequence goes on from LBNU01002969.1 coordinate 148,328, forward strand.
TCAACAATTTAAACCGCAAATCTAAAACTATCTAACTTGGTACATATAATTAAACATAAAATGACAAGCAAAACATGGTGATATAATTTTGTGTGCAAAAAGTATGTATGTCTTCACGAAGGGATTGCCTACTACTTTTTCGATGAGTTTCGCTCCATCTTTAGTGTTCGTTCATTTCCTACTCAAACTGTGGGGGGCGTTAGCGATAGTTTGTATGGGCCTAGCCCGGTTATGTATTTGCATTGTAGTATTGGCACATTGTATCCATTATATATGTTATCACATGTAATTGTATTCGATCAACAATCAATATACGGTTTATACCATTAATAGGAAAAACTAGGAACCGTAATGAACCACAAAAGCACAACTGGGTTTGGGTCATTCTAATGTATCATCTAATAAAATTGTGTTTTGAAACATATTTTAACAGTATTTCTATTTTTTCTAAAAATAGAATTTCTTTGCATGCATAAACATTTCAGGAAACACTGAATCACTTGTTCGCTATTAAAAGTATTTGGCGCTTTACACCGCCGCTACTATGCACATGTAATCGACCAATAAATAAATACTCCATTCATCCTAAAATTTGTAACTTTAGTAACACACACTTAACAACAACAA
>LBNU01002970.1:19247-41160 GCA_014162995.1 Artemisia annua
TACCCATCGAATTAGAGCATAAAGCATATTGGGCTTTGAAGCATGCTAATTTTGACCTCAAAACCGCGGGTGATCACCGAAAACTTCAATTAAATGAGTTAACCGAACTTCGTGATCAAGCCTATGAGAATTCTTTGATTTACAAAGAGAAAACGAAAAAGATTCATGATTTCAAGATCAAAAATCGCGTTTTCAATGTTGGTGATCAAGTTCTTCTTTTCAATTCTCGATTAAAGATTTTCTCGGGCAAGTTAAAAACCCGTTGGTCCGGACTGTTCACCATCACCCAAGTTTTTCCTTATGGTACCGTCGAGTTATCTCAACCCGATGGTCCCAATTTTAAGGTGAACGGTCATCGTCTCAAACATTACTTCGGAGGGGATATACCACCTATGGTAGTCCCGGATCTCCAAACTTTCCCTAAGGACAATTGAATTCAGGGGATCGAGTCAAGCTTTGTGACTCGGTAACCAAAAACAAGCGCTTCGTGGGAGGCACCCCATGCTTATCATTCTATCTTCTTTCTATTTTCTAACCAATAACGGGAGGAGGGGCGACCTCTAGGGATGCTGAAAACTGCACTTTTTAAGGGGTCTTTGCATCAAAATTTTCAGAAAAAGACAGTTGAAGCTAAGCGGCATTAGCCGTATAGAGATATTTTGAAAGTAGTTAAATCTGAGCTATATAAAAAGAGAGAAAAATAAACAGACAAATAAGGGTTTCAGCAAACACAGGAAAACATGTTAAGAAAGGGCTATTTCAAGAATAAGGTGAACGCACATAGTGATAAATGATTATATTCGAAACGTTGTGTAGAAATAATAGTAACATATTTTGATACAAGTTATTGATATTGTTGCAGCTCCTATTGAAACTGAAGACTATCAACCATTACAAGAAAGTCAAGGTGATAACACAACGGTGATAGAAGTCAAGAAGATAACTGTAGAAACGCACTAAAAGGCCTGATCGTATAAGATTAATATTTACACAATTTAGGTTGGTCAGTTATAGTATATTTTACACTGTTTTTTAGCTATAGTTTTAAAGTAGATAAATATTATGCTAAGCACGAGTCAATGGTACCAAATGTTTATAATGCATTTAGGATTTGGGACACAAAATGGACTAAAAATTTCAACTAAGAAACTGAAGAATATGAATACGTTGGGTCTTTATCTATTTACACTGAAATAAAGCATAGCTTGATTTATCATGTTAATAATTTGGGTAGGTGGGTAATGGGTAAGAGCGAGTTGGACATAAATTAATCTGCTAAGCACGTTGGGTCTTTTCAGCTATAGTTTTTCCATCCCACCGGTTAAATTTAAGACTACATCCACTCACGGTTTCAAGAATACCTCAAAAAATTTTAGTAGGTTTAGAGTTAAAATGAACAAAATAACTAATACTTACGATTAGGGATGTTACCGGGTCGGGTAGAGTTGGGTGTTGAATTTTTTAAAAGTAACCCGAAACCCGACCCGATAAGAAATCTGGTTGTCGGGTTCGGGTCTTTATCGGGTCGGTTTAAGTCGGGTCTGGTGATTCGGGTTGTCGGGTACAAACGTCAACATATGAGACTTAATAAATAAGCATATGTAGGTGATATGAAGTAAATTACATATCGTTTATTCACCATTTTAAGACCAAAAAGACCGAGAACGCTAACAAATGCCAAAGATATTTGTTGTTTTTGTGTTTTTAAATGTGCAGGTACGGATATACGTGAAATGGTCAAAAATCAAGACAAAAGCAACAAAACGAACACGGGATTGGAACGAGTGTCAAGAATCGATACCGGGAAGCATTTTCTCAAGCCTTGATCAAGATTGAGTTCAAAATGTCAATTATGGTCCTTGAAGAATTATCATTTGGCAAGAAGTACCCTTGAGCAAATTTACACAAGTGGCCCTTATTATTCAGGAAATTACAAACTTGGTCCTTGTGATTATTTGTAAACCAAAGCTGCCAATTTTCATTTTATAAACCCAATCCTATCAAGCCCAAATTAATTACCAGCCTTTTATAAACAAACCCAACCCAAAAGCCCACGACCCATTCCCAACCCGGTTCAATAAAACAAATAAATATAAAAAAAGAAAAAAAACAAACGCGCCTTATATCTTTCCCCCAAATTCAACCCTTTCCCAGTTCAAGAACCCTAACTCCATTGAACCCAAATAAACCTCGTATTAAAGGGTTAATTGGTCAATTCACCTCACCCTGACACCGTGTCAGAAGTGGCAGAGAAGAGAATGAAACGTGGCATCAATCTATTGGCCAAGACGCGTCACTGATTGAATTGGAGGCTTGTGATTGGCTCAAGGTTGTCAGAGAGGATCCAAGGAGCATATGCTATGGTATATTCTACTTCCGGAACCTTCAGAGGACGCTCCCCTCATCTCAGCTATATAAACAAGCTCACTCCAACGATTTAGTGGTTAGCTAGTGTGTAGTGTGTAGTTTATAGTAACTTTTAGTTTAATTGTAATCATTTTTTCAGCTCTTGTAAACGTGTAACAAGTTTTTAGTGTAATAAAGTTCCATTTTCAGTTTGATATAAGCTTTAAATTATGCTTCATTCTTTTGTTTAGTGTTCATTTCATAAGCTCTTTTAATCTCATAAGCTACTGAGAAGCTTATGAGAGCTTTTTACACTAATTTCTGCTCTTGTAACTCAGTTTTCATCAATCTAATATAAAAATACAAAAAAATCAGTTAAATAAGTGGAAAAATGAAAAATATGTTTTCAAAAGCTAAATTTCATCTTGCAATAAGCTAAATTGTAGAATTACATCATTCATAAAAGCTCAGTAGCTTATTGTGAATGATTAGAATAGAAATAGCTCATTCACTCAAAAGTACATAAAAATTCAGAAGCTATTTGTTCACATTGATCATCAGTTGGTGAAATTTTGAATCTAGTGGTGTTCATAAGCCTATCCAAAGTGGTAGGCAAGCTTGGAGGTTCTCAGAAAGCTGAGAACTCAATTTGTAAGTCTCACTTTATATTTTTCAAGTATTAATCTGATCTCATGTTTAATAGCTTAGATCTCTGATTTGCTTGTTGAAATATTTTTACATCTGGTTTATCTGTCCATGATTTAGTGTAATGTGTTTTGAATTAAGTTTGTTTGATCATGTTTGATAATAGCTTGTTAGATCAGTCACTGCAGTAGAATAGTTGAACTGAGATTCCTTGTGATTGTATGCTTCAGCTGTGAATTCTCAATGTTTTGATCTCAGGTGTTATCATGAGACTGAGTTTGGTTGTTTGTTTGGCTATTGTTAGCTTTATCTCAGATTTGTAGTGCAAATTAGTAGGTTTCAAGAGTATTTGGATAGTGGTGTTTGTAATTGGTAGGTCACTGTTAGATTATCTTTCATTGCATCTCAGTAGTTGATTTAGATCAGTGGTTTGGTTGGTTGAGCCTTAATTCATAGAATTGTAGTGTAAACTCACTTCTTAGAGGGTGTTTGGCATAGTTAGTTTAGTAGAGTTAGCTTTTGATTCATTGTGTAAAACTTGTTCTAATATTTCACTTAGGATTATATTAGAAGTAATTTGGCATTATATTCAGTAGTTATTCATCTAAAAGTCAAAATAGCCTATCAACTTCATATCTGCTGGTGTTATTGAATCCTGTTCTTGCTGCTTTATGACATTTGATCCATTTGATGTTTGTGATTGAAAATTTATGGCTTAGACTTGATCTGTGAACACCTAGCAACAGAATTAGGCCATTAAAATTAGAAAAAGTCAACTGTGATGTGATATGCAAAAGTCAGTATACACTGATGAATTTGCAGTCACAAACCAGTTTACTCTGCTATTCTAAGGCTTCAACTAGAGGACAATTAGATAATATTGATAGGGCTTTTAGGTTTTTTAGAATCTCAGTTAGGTAGTAATGCTTTTGCTCCTATAGTTTTGCCTTAATTAGCTTAATTGTTTGCTTATTTGGTAGCCTAAACTTAGCTACTTTTTCTGTCTGCATGTTATTAGCTTGTTACCAGTTTTTGTGATCTGTTCATAGGCTCTAATAGGTTAGCAATCAATAGCTTTTGATAGGGCTTTTCATGTTTCTGTAAACTCTGCTTGGTGTATTTCATATTGCCCCCATTAGGTTTCATGTTAGAGCTTATTTAGAGTACTCATTTCACTGCTTAAGTAGAACTTAGAACATGCTTTAGCGTTTTCTTATTAGACCTGCAATAGTGATATTTTACTTGTGATTCTGAGTTTAATTGTTGTTCTGAGTATAATTGAGTTCTCCTAAGTGTTTTTCTTGGTCTCTTAACTTCTGGTTCTTTTATTGCTTAAATGCTTATTGGTTTTGCTTATTATAACTGCTTAGTTGATCCTAGTAACTGTTCTGTGTGCATCTTTGTTCTGATTTCAATTAGTTGAGACTCATTTGAGTACTTTAGACCTTCTGTAGCAGTTTTACATAATTTCGTTGCAAGTGCTTATTAATAAGCACTTGAATTAGCAGTTTATAAGCCCAATAAGCACTTCTGAGCTTATTTTTCAAAATTTTATTTTCACAGAATCTTTAGAATAATATTTTAGAATTTTCATAAAAATTTCAGATTTTTCTCATTTGTTTTACTATTTCTTTTCTATTTTCTTAGATTTTAATCGTTTAAAATTCATAATAAATCCAAAAATACAAAAATAATTTTCATTTTTTCTTTTAAAATTAGTTTCCAGATTTATAAGATTTTCCAAAAATAGAGTTGTATTTTCTAGACCATTTATCATTTATTAGACTTTTTAATCATTTTTAAATAGTTAAAAATAGATTTTAATTCATAATAAATAAGTAAAAAAGTAAAAAAATATTTTTCTTTTTCTCAAAATTCTTTTAAGTAGTTTAAAGTTTTTAGAAAATTGTTTCACATTTTTAGGATCATTTTTAAATAAAAGTCGCGTTTTATTTTGTACGTTACATTTTTATATTTCACGTTTGCATTTCCGTTTTCAAATTTTAGATCTTTGTGCATATATAGCTTGTACTCTGTGCTTAATTTGATATATCTTTGTGCAATTTGAATTTCTTTTCCACTATTTTCACTTTACACCTTTCACAAACACGGTTTATCAATCACGATAAACAATTTTCCATTTAACCTTCACTGAGACACGACCCGAGTAATTTCTTATTCGTTGAGAAATTACTTGGTTATTATATACTATACTATACACGACACATCAGTAGGTAGTAGTGTTTGGATTGAACTTAAATTTATCAGTACTTAAAATGATATGATGAGTTGAGATGATAAAAATACATGTTAATGAAACTTGAAATGAATAAGTGATGAAGATTTAGTAACTGTTGTAAAATAACATGATGAAAATGTCCTTAAGCATTTGTATTTGATAAGGTTGTTGCATGATTACGTTTATACCAAACCAATCATTTATAAAAAATGGATGATTATCATAAAATGAGGTGTGAACATGAAGCATCACAATTGGATAATAGTTAGGTATCATTAACATAATGTACTGTATTAGACAGTGAACCAAATGCCAAGCTGTATATGATGAGCAAACTGTGAGTATGTGTTACCTTTCATTACTTAAAACTAGCACCACATTTGTTGTTATATGATGAGCTAACTTATCCTTACTTTTGAACTTGGTATTTTGCACATATTAACATTAATCCCATAAAAAGGTAACCATGTTAATTTGGATGCACAAATAAATAAATCATGTGTAGATAACAAATTAATCAGAGGAAGTTGTGGTGCAACACAAGAAACGTTTTGCTGTCACTTTGGCAGCCCTTAAGGTACAAAATTACATGCGTATTTTTGTTATGTGAAATGTGAGTCAACCCGTGTAGCATGTGATATTTTTCCTATCGAGTATTTATGGCATCCTTGAAATTCTTGGTTGTGAGTTTTTTTAGTTTGTCGTTTGAGTCCATCTCTTTTTGTTTATCTTTTTTATGGTCAGATGTTTGCTATAAGTTATTTTGATATATCTTTGCTTTATTGAAAAGAAATATATTGTTAAGTCACTCTTCGGCACAAGGCATATTTTCTGAACCGGAAACTTTGCATATTACTTTTGTTATGTAAGCAGCCCTAATAACGTGGTGCTTGTCTTCTAAGCATTTCTGAAATAAGGTATTAATCATGAGTTAAAAATTATGTTGTATACAGACAGTGCTTTTGCAGGTGACGCGGCTGCTATTAGTATGGGTCTATTAATGGCCAGGACTACGATTGAGAAACCAACAGAGATGTTAGTGTATGCTCACAAGACACAACAGCACAGAGATCATAAGGTGAATTTAGGATTTCAAATTGCTTCGTTTAATATGTCAAATCATTATTAGATATCCCTAAAGCCGCTCATGTAATTATGTGTGGGTCGAATCAGGTTATTGTGTAGAACCTCTAAAATCATGATGCTAACAGAATTTCTAATATTTGAAAATATGTTTCTTTTTAACCATTTTTTGCACATTAATAAGTTATAAAGCGTTGGACAAAAAAGTGTTTGGGCTAACCCAACCAATTCAAATCTATATGTTTTGATCCGTTACTGAACCTGGTCAACCACCAACATTTTGCCACCTTCAATCATTTTGATTTTTTTCAACTTTTAACATTGATAATTATATTGTAAAGGGGGTTAGCGTTGTGTATTGCTCTCACAGTTTATGAAAGGAAAGGAGAGGGATTGAGCAAATGACCCCGTGATCAAGATCCTATACTATGCTAAGGGGTATGCATTGGCATTGGCAAATTGATCGAGACTAAAAGCATATACTTTCTAATGGCGTATAATATATAGAGTTTTTATTTACTCTTATCGATTACCATTCATTTCTTTTTGTTCTTTATTCGCTGTATAAATATTTACAATGTTCGTAATTCCCATTAAACGTTACTTAATTTATTCATTGGACACTTTTCTAGCCCAATTTTTTTAACACGCCTTCTTCGATATAGTAAAATATGTCAACGATAATTATAAGTCGTGGGCGGGCTTCGAAAGCTAGTATGTATAATATATATATATATATATATATATATATATAGTATATATATATATATATATATACTATATATATATATACATATAGTATTATACTGATATATATATATATATATATAATATATAATATATATATATATCAATGATACCATATATATATTATATATAAAACTAAAATATATATATATATATATAAGTATAATATATATATAATATATATATATATATATATATATATATATATATTATATATATATATAATTATCATATATATGTGATACATATATATTATATGTATATATAATATATAAGTGTATATATATATTATATATATATATATTATATGTATATATGTATATATATTATGTAATATATACTATATATATATATATATAGTATATATACTATATATATATATATATATTATATATATATATATATATTATAGCACACCGGATCGGTGGCTCCTGATTGGTGAAACCACATAAAAAATTATTTGTTTAGAAAACTGTCTTCGTCAGCCCATAGCTGCTCAAAACCCAGCCCACGAAGGGACCGTTTGTTTTTTATTTTTATATATACATTTTTTTTCTTTCTTTTGGATAAAATGGTGTTATAATCCAAGAACTTCTACGAGCCAACACGTGTTTTCAATAAAGAGGAGGGCCCCCAAAACACTGTAGCTACAGTAGTCCCGCAAATTTCATTTTAGACCCTGAGGTTATTGATCAATTACAAACTTATTCCTTAACGGCATCATTACTTAAATTTGCAACGGACCAATAACTTTAGGGCTTGTTTCTGTGCAAATTAATACAACATGCCCAATAAAATTATCCGGAAAAAAGAAAAAAGAAAAAATAAATAAATAAAAATAATAATAATAATAATAATAATAATAATAATAATAATAATAATAATAATAATAAAAATAACCGCTGCAACGCAGCGGGCCAACCCCACTTGTTATCTATATACAACATTTCAAAAAGGACGATGGTATAAAATATTAAAAAAAATGTTAGCCCAATAGAAATTTTGCGTCAGCCCAAGAAGTTACGGTCTCTTTGGCCTGTGTCTGATTTTCTTAAGTAAATGGGTAGAAATTGCCATTTATAAGTTTACTGAGCTCACCGTTAATACTTCCTCAGACCCTATTTCATCACCTCCATATATAATTTGTTTGAAAATCACGCAGAGTTTGTTAATATTTAGTCATCTGTAGGAATTTCTATTTAGTTGCTTTAATCTTTAGTGTGGCCATATCTCTAGAAAAATGGCATTCATGTTAACATACTCACCTAATTAAGGAATCGCATGTTAGCATCATAAAAGTGATAGTTATTCTATATTTAAGAACCTTGTATTATGTCATAAATTTTGTAATAGAATAGTTAGTCTAAGTAATGGGCTTATAGACTTATAATGCTACATCTTCATCTCTAGCTTTGGATTGATTTTTATCTGTTTGAACTTCTTTCGTAAAGTCAAACGTCAAGTTTGACGGACAGTTATTCCCCAAACCTGGGTTGCCAGGTTGAATTAGCATTTTATTTAGATATGTTGAAGCGGATCTTTCGGTAATAATAATAAAAATAAATCTTGATTCTTAATTACAATTCAAGGAGATCATTTTGAAGGAGTCTATAAACTGTTTGAAATCAATTGGAAAACCTGCGTACAAAAAAAAAGTTAGATATAAATAAATTAGTACGTGTGACTATAGATATTGAAGACTAATTGAATACACGAACAAGTCATGACTATTGTTCAAATGGTAATGGTCGATACAACTAGTCAACTACATTGTTGTTGCTCTAATATGTTGCGCAAATTGTGTAAAATGTTGAATAATGACAATGTTGATCAACCTAACCGTGGTGCCACAAACATTAGTTGGGGATGCCAGGATTTAACTCGGGTTTGTTCTGAGGGGTTAATTTGGCGCGATACGTATATATCGTGATGTGTATGATATAACAAAGATCGGAAGCATGTTTACTGATAATCTAATATGCCTTCCACTCTGAGTTGTTTGTTGCAAAGATCCCAACAAGATAGTACTCCGTAGTTACTCAACCTTGTTGGCAAGTCACTCATATTAATAAAAGCCTATTTGATAATTGGTCAATATTAAGTCAAACACATTGAATGGTATCAAATGTTTTAATGGTTTGATAATGGTGCCTTTGGTAATTGGTACATCCTTTGCTCATAACCAACCAATACACTATCAAAACTTAGATGATAATTATAACTCAACTACCACAGTTTTCAAAAAGTCTGCAAAGGTTCAATTAATTAGAGTATTAGACAAATCTACAAAAATGGCCATCAAAATATACAATCTATAGAGTTCCACTAGAAATGACAAAATACACATTTTGTTCAAAACATTAAAATGTACACTTTGAAGAAATAATTGGCAAAAATAACTAAGAAAGGATAATCATCATCGAGTTTATATATTAATCATATGGAGAATTTGGAGATCATCTATATATTACTTGATGCTTGATACCAAAATCATTATTGCATAAAGTTTGTGGTCTAAAATGGACTAGAACAATTTATATCTTTTTCAATATACTAACTTATCAGAATACCTTAGGTTAGGATAATTGAAAATGTAAAGCGCGATAACCTTATTAACGAACATTAGGGCCTAATATTTAAATGTTGTTGGGTCATAGAGATGAAGCAAATTTAAATCATGATTAAAGCAAAGTTTAGTTTTGGATGCTTGTGGAGTAGGTATCCAAATGAATGAGTCCAAAAGTGTTATAGCCTTTTTTCTAGTTTGAGAAGAGTGACAAGCATTTGGTGTGCGGGTGTTTCTATGAAATTTTGTAACATCTTTTGTGCCTTTCATTTGGAAGTATTTTTGTTATCAAGTTTTGTTTCTATTTGGTCAACACACACATGAGACATATATGAATGAAAAAGTCAAATCCATTTCTGTAAGCAGTCAAAAGAATAAATTTCAATACATGTAAACTTGTCAACAATTTTTTTTTTTTTTTTTTTTTTTTTTTAAATGTACTAAACATGATGTTGAAAATATTATTAAATTAAGAATGTAATTTCTTTCGAATAAAGCAATCTAAACATTTTGGAGGACCACTTCAGATAGTTTTGATTTATTGATTGGTTCCGTTATATTTACTCCACGTATCTCAAATGAAAATAAAAATTGACTTGTGTGTGTGATATAGATGGTTTGACGACATTTATCTTGAAATTAACAAGATCAGTTTAAATGAGTGCTTTGGTGACTAAGAAACATTTTAAAATCATAGAAAGAAGAAGGTAAGAACAGCATTATTAAAGTTCACAATTAAAAAACTTAAATGGCTAAAGCAATTAAGGTGTTGTGGAAAAAAATCGTTTCTGTTAATTTTATAAAAAAGTTGTGTAAGTATTATTGCATGTATGAACTATTTATAAACCAATAACAAAACTAGCTGACAAAATCTTTTTTATGCAACCAAATGGTATTTCTTCACTTATTTGCTTATTTACTGATGCGAACATATCTATACCCTATTACAAAACATTCACAATTTTATAATTCAAATTCTCAAGATTAAAAGTTTTATATTCTATGTCTTGATATTTTAAGTTTTGATCATTGTACATCATGAATGATGAAAAGTTAAGAATACTGATAAGTTATGAGATACAAATTAAACTCACATAATCATTCAAACATCTGCAATCACACAATATACATGTGAAGCATTTTTTATAACGGTCGGATTTATATTTTTTTTATAAAATCATCATAATTTCAACAATTAGCTATATATAAATAAAAAGAATCACATATAACCCTTTTCCAAAACATCAAAAATATTTAGATTTGAGATTTAAAAAGGTATAAATTAAAGGAATTAACATTAAAACATATCTTACAAATACAATTTCACTTATTTAATTTAATCAATTTCATCACTACCATAATCATTATTATTATTATTATTATTATTATTATTATTATTATTATTATTATTTATGGTAAGACATATATTTCAGGAAACAAATTTATCATCTTTCAAATTAATTTTTCATCAATATCATAATCACTAATTATATATAGCAAGAGAAATATTTTAGGAAATAAATTTATCATCTTACAAAAATAGTAGTAGCAAATTATAAAATTTCCATTTAGTATCAACTAACAAAAAAGGAAAACCTACAAAGCAAGAGGGACTAAAACTGTAAATATTCCCAGATTTGAAAATTCAGACCGTTTGATCCCACCAACGGTTACTCCCAATAACAACAAACACCTCTTTCTTAATCCTAAAAAATCCAACATCATATCCCAAACCTTAAAAAAACACACACACAAAAACACCAAAACACACACTTAAATGGGTTGTGTATCTTCCAAACACATCAAAAAAGAAATCCAGAAAGAAAACCATCTTTCAAACCATGTTGTTTCCCTCACTTCTTCGACTTACGGCGCGTTAAAACTCGATAAAGACCAACAATTATCACCACCCGTTAAGCCCGAAAAACCCGTAAAACCCGAGGTTAAGATTTCGCCCCCGCGTAGGTCCCACAATGGCCCACCTGAGATTATCAATGCTTGGGAGCTTATGGAAGATCTTGAAGATGAGGGTCAAGTAGAGGATGCCAAAGCTAAGGAAACCGCGAAAAAAAGCCCGAAAATGAGACGAGGGTTTGCTGAAATCGATGTGAAAACCCCGAAAAAGTTCTTGAATCAATTGGGTAGTTCTCCGAAAGTGAATTCGAAGAGGTTTTCGGGTAAGGAGAATAATGGGAAGAAGAATGGGGTGAAGAGGTTGGATAATTGTAGTCCTATGGGTAATAGTGTGATTGTTAAGGCCTCGACTTTGCCCCCGAATTTGAGGATTTCGAAGAATAAGGGTAACGGGTGTGAATCGCCTGTCGATTCGGGTTTGAATACGGCTCGAAGGAGGAATCTTGGCCTATTGTTTGATCCGGATGCGAAAAAGAGGGTTTTAGAAAAGGAAGAAATTAAAAAGATGGTATCCGGGACGCCCACGAGTCAAAAGAAACGGAACCCTAGTCTAGAGGGTTTTGAGAAAAAATGTCTCCCGGATACTGAAAACGTGGTGGTGATTTACACCACCACATTAAGAGGCATCCGGAAGACATTTGAGGACTGTAATAAAGTCCGGGGGATAATGGAGTCACATCACGTTCGTATGATCGAACGTGACGTGTCAATGGATTCAGGGTTTAAGGAAGAATTAAGGAAATTATTGGGGAAAAAAGAAGTCAAAGTTCCTATTGTTTTGGTCAAAGGGAGATTAATTGGTGGATTTGAGGAAATAATGAAGTTAGAGGAGGAGGGTAAATTAGGGATTTTACTAGATGGGATTCCGAAAGTTTCGGCAGCGGGTTGTAAGGGTTGCGGCGGGGTACGCTTCGTGATGTGCACGGTGTGCAACGGGAGTTGTAAGCTGATTGGTGGTGATGGGAGGAGGAGCATCAAGTGTGTAGAATGCAATGAAAATGGGTTGGTTCAGTGTCCTGTTTGTTGTGAAATTACAAGTTTGGACGTGATGAATGTTAAGGTTAGTTGTTAGTAATGTTAGTAATACAGTCATGTGTTTTTTTACCTTAAAATTGTGACCATTTTGGTCCTAAGTTAAGGAAATTTGGGGGGTTTGAGATTTGGCTGGTTTGTATACCTAAATGTTAATGTGTTAAATTCATGTGATTTTTTTTTGACTTTTTTAGTCAACAGGATTTGGAGTTGAAAATGTTGCAAATTCAACTGGTTAAGTTTGTTTGGTTAGATCCTTCTCTAGATTTTTATTAGTCGATAAAACTGAATGTAAACTTATGGATGATTATTTGAAGAAATTCTTTTTAGGAAATTTATGTGTATTTTATTGGTATTAGATTACTAAATTAATGTGTATGGATATGGGAAAGAGTTGAGGATCATGTCTGTTTTTAAAGGCAACTTTCAGTTTTCTATTTTAATTTGATTTTAAAAGAAGATATTAAAAAGTTGCATGCTTCATGAAAAGGTTTGAGAATTGTGGTTTATTGGCCACTCACTAAAGTAAAGCTATCATGTACTCTAGTTGTCTGCAAAGTTGACCCTCATGTTTGGTTTCTCACAAAAATAAATAGTGGGCTCCTTATTGATCCTCATGTTTGGTGTCTCAAAACTAAAATTTAAATGCAGCAATATAGACAGATAACATGAAAATTTTGAAGGTTAAACAGAACATGTAACTGAGCACATGTTTATTTTCATTCTTGCAGAGTTATTGTACTTTTATGCAAGTTGTTCAATTTAGGAAAGGCATTCCCATCATTTTAATTTGAGTAAATTGTTCTTATAGTTTGGCGAAATTGCATGTTTCGTCCGTATGATTCGAAAAATGCAGAGGCATCTTTGTCGGAAAACCTTAGATCCAATTTCGTCCTTCTCTAAACTGAATTTACTAAAATACCCTTTTGTTCTGCCTATTTAAGAAGGAAGATGACGAGGGTATGTTCGTAATATCAGTTTAAAGAAGGACGAAATCGGGTTCAAAGTTTCCCCACGAGGATGCCGCTTGCACTTTCTGAACCATACTGACAAAACATGCAATTTGGCCAAACTGCAAGGACGATTTTTGCAATTTACTCTTTAAATTATTTGTTTAATACTGATTTCGAATGTCCATTGTACAACTTTTTGTTTTAAAATCTATATGCACATGTTCTTCTTGTGGGAATACTCAATCATGATAGATAAGTACCCTCAAAAGGACTAGTTTAAAAATGTAAATAAATGTGAATGCCGAGTATAGTATTAGTGAACATTTGAAATCATATAAAACATCCAAGTACAGAAGAGTATAAACTGACGCATTTAAGTAACTGTATATTCTAAAATCATGTACAAATAGTCAAATACTTTGTGATTGTGCTTGGATTTAGTAATTACTCTAATAAATTGAGAGAAAATTTTGTGATCTCAATTTTTAGAGTAATTGACAAATGCTCAATGGTTAACCTACCAAAAACCAAATACTGTATTTAAATTAAGCTCCTATAACATTTGCTTATAAACATAATAAACCGCAGGCGAGAAAGTCAAGCTTATGTCGAATTTGAATTTTTTAAAATGTTGATTCACTAATTAGAGACTGATTAATTGGTTAACTTAGATAACTGAACTGATTCTGTCAAAGTGCTATCTCAGTTTAGGTTCCTGTTTAAAACGATGCCAAACCGATACATCTGGTCTTACCGCAACTATACTTTAATTTGGCTAACCAACCATAGACACTCTTTGCAGCCTTGCTTCATATAGTTGGTAACAATCCAAACAGAAAGGAGTCACTATCAAACCCACTTCAAAACAACCACTCACGTGAATCTAACTGCTTTCTGGAAAATGGGCGCGGCCTTTCCACAACCACGCCTTAGACAGGATCTCAGCTTTTATCTTCCACACCATGTTTGACACACTATTCAAACAGTATATTCATCTTGTTACAATCAAGGTTTTCAAGATCGGGATCCTACCCAGGATCGTTTTCGTCTTTGCAAGATCGTGATCGTAAAATCGGATCGGGATCTTAAGATCCTACTATAATGTCATTTTCTTAATAGTTTTTGTAATATTATAAAAATTTACAAATTATTATATATTATAAATACAAAATTATATGAATGTTTCATTGAAATGTTGTCCTAAATTATTATTATGATATATTTAATAAGATTAACATGTTTTTTAAATTATACAAAAAATAATCCAGAAAATTGCAGTTTTTTAGTTTGTTATCCGAGAAAAGTAGGATCGGATGAGATTACATCTTAAGATCCTGTGGTCAAGATCGGGATCCTATAAGATCCTAAGCTATCAAAGATCTTATGTAAGATTCGGATCGTTTTTGCTTTGCAGTATCGTAAAATCGTAAGATCAGGATCGGGATCCTGACAACCATGGTTACAATACTTCCTCAAGACCTTAACTTTAGGATATAAAGCACACTTGGGGATTTCACACGAGCTGACAGAGCTGTGCAAGCATAATATAATAAAGTCTCGAAGCAAACAAAGGGAAAATTTAGTTTGGTTTTACAACTATGCACGAAAACTCTCCATTTGCATGCTACTTTTACACATCTTTTCAAGGCTACAATCATCTATCTACTCCGCAAGATTATTATTCTACATGAATAGCAAAGTCATAGGCTCCGGTACTCTCAGTTACCACCACCAAAACCACGAGGGCCTGGCTCTCCTGATGAGCCTGCAAACTGTTTCCTAGATACTGATCTTCTCTTCCTCCTAGCAGTACCTGGAGGAGCCTGAAATTCCAAGCAACACAATAACCAGCAAGTATTAGGTTAATTGTGTTGACAAACAAGGGTTATTATCATAACATACCAACATATTTTTTCACTTGTCCCCTTTGGGTCGTTGTAGTTATTTTAGTTCACCAATTCGTTATAGATGCATTTGTGTCCCCTTTGAGCCATTTTATAACCAAAACCCCACTTCCAAAAACTTGATTTTTTTTTTTTTTTTTTACTACAGAAAATTGAAATTTATGTCAAAAAAAATGTTGGACTTCTATATAAATTTAAATGGATGAAATGACATAGTTTACTCACTCAATTGGGTCAAAAATAGTACGCACAATGATTAAAACGGGACATATGAAAAGGTACTTGGTATTTGTACTATTTTATGCAAATAACCCTAAATATGAACATAATTGATGTTGAAAGATTAACGCTGTGAAACTAAAGGAATTAGAGAAAACACCTTTTGTTCGGATTTCATTGCCTCTTCGAGGTTGCTAAGTGCAGGAACAGATCCACCTTCCATTGCACCCATCAAATTCTTCATCCTAACACGCATTTGGAAAAGCTGAGCAACAAGTTGGCTCACCTGAAAATACAGAAGTAATATCCATAAAACCTTTTTTCTAATTTGTGTTATGTTTTGAAGTAAGCTATGAATAACACAAAATTAAGGAATTAATTTTCTACTTGTTGCTCAGTCTTTCCAGATTCCTGGGCAATTCGCTTTCTCCTGGCAGGTGATTCTGCAAGCAGTTCAGGCTGCTCCCTTTCCTCTGAAAATACCACCAAAATACAAAAATATTAATATAAAGAATGAAGGTTTTCCCATAATGAAAAATAAATAAATTTATATCTGATACATGTGAAGGAAGAAAAACCTGGTGTCATCACTTCAATCATTGCTTCCATTATTTGTAAGCTCTTTTCTGCCTCTCGAATTTGTGCGGGAGTAACCTGTACGTTAAAAATGATTGTAAGAAATTATGCAGGCAAGATATGAATGTTGTGTAAAAGATGGGAACAATATAAGCATCATGGTTTGGATTGTCTTAGCAACATCTATAACGTTATAGTGGCAAGATGTGCGGGTTGGGCAAGACATCAAAACGGGGTTGGGATTAAATGTGTTGTCAGGCTGGTAAACATTTTCTTTGTACATTGAAAAAAAGATTTTTATTAATAAACTTTATTACAATTACAATCTGAGCCTTTTGAAAAAGACATTGTAGGAGGTATGCATTAGAAGTAGACTTTGGGTGACATTCAAATCAGTAGACCCGTTCCGTTTTAGCTATATATATTTTTTCACCGGTTATAAATAGAACACAATCCCAAATCAATCCATAGGTAAATAGTCCATACTGCTAAATCTATCAATAAGCATTCCTCGTTATCAATCACCAGCGAACATATTTGCATAAAGAAACAGAAACAATGTATGTACCTTCCCCATTCCAGGAATCATTCCAAGAACACGAGACATGGAACCCATCCGTGCAACAGCACGAGTTTGCTTTAAGAAGTCATTGAAGTCAAATTTTGCGGTCATGATCTTTTTCTGCAAATCTTCAGCATCTTCTTGTTTCATCTACCGATAAATCATGAAATGTTATGTCAGGTTATAATTCACAAAACGTAAAAACTAATAATATGACACTCACAACTTCTTGGGCCTTCTCTACAAATGAGAGAACATCTCCCATGCCCAAGATTCGTCCCGCCATACGATCTGGATAGAAGGGTTCAAGATCCTCCATTCGCTCTCCACGTCCTACAAGCTTGATTGGCTTTCCTGATACCTAACATGCCCAAAAGAAAAGAAAAACATTTGCGTGAAATAAGAATCACCACCAAAATAAAAAGAAAGGGTATTTCATGCTAACATGTTTTCTATAGGTGGAAAGATGGACGGGTTGGGTAATGGGTTAAAAGGGGTCAATTTTAGTACGGGTCCAAACAGGCAGTGCCGGTAGCCCAGTACACCCACAGGATATTCTGTTCATCTTTTAAGTTTTCAGTTAAATGATCGGCACACTAATTATGACTAGAAAGACAATAGTATTACAATAATAAACTGTACTTTTGAATAAAACGACTTAGGAAATTGTATGCATTAAAATTGTACTTTGGAGACTTTCAAGCCTAGACCAGTTCCCAATTGAGCAAAGTTTAATGATTTAGCCCATCGAACCCGTTTATACGCAAATGGGTCGAGATCATCAGTTCTGTCACCTATAGTATTTTCCAGTTGTAAAATGCTAACCTCTTTAACACTCAGAGCTGCTCCACCTCTTGAATCCCCATCTAACTTAGTCAAAATTGCTCCGGTTATTCCAATTTCAAGATTGAATGTCGTCACCAATGCTGCAAAATATCAACACAGTTAATATGGT
Source organism: Artemisia annua (assembly GCA_014162995.1). Lineage (NCBI taxonomy): Eukaryota > Viridiplantae > Streptophyta > Magnoliopsida > Asterales > Asteraceae > Artemisia > Artemisia annua. The sequence continues at coordinate 36,989 of LBNU01002970.1, forward strand.
AAAAAAAGATAATGAGTCTTAGCAACTGCAGGAATATGTAAACATAACATGGAAATAGACAATCTTCTGTTTTTAAGAAATAAAAAGGGTTGAATACAATATAATTGGATATGTGACATGCTTTACTAAGCAAACATATAATACCCACTCACATAACATTCACAACAATTAAACTAAATAATGAAACAAGTGATTTTTAAAAGAGCAACGTGATACCTGCAGCTTCTTGGCCAGTCATGGCATCCACAACAAGCAAAACTTCAGTAGGATTCAGTACTCGCTTCACATCTTTTAATTCATCCATCATACTTTTGTCTATCTATTAATAAAATACAAAAAACAAACTAAAGGATGTTTCACTTATTGGAGAAACATGTCGGCTCATAGATCTAAAATAATCAAAGAAGTTGTTATATAACCTGAAGCCTTCCAGCAGTATCCATTATAATCACATCTACATTCTGCTTTTTAGCCTCTTGAAGACCTTGCTTAGCTATATCTGCCGGTTTCACATCAGTTCCTGCGGTATACACAGGAACATCCACCTGTCACGAGCTCATATCTATCAGAACAAGTCAAAATAGAACTGCATAATACTCAAGTTATACTTCACAATACCCAAGTTATACTTCATAGTTCATACCTGTTTACCCAAAATAACAAGTTGATCGATTGCAGCTGGTCTATATACATCTCCAGCGATCAGCATGCAACTTTTTCCCTAAAAATTGTTTTACGTTAATCATGCAAAAAGGGTAAGTAACTATATACAGTATTCTTCAGAAATACAAAAGTAAAATGCAGGTCACCTGTTTCTTGAGGTACAAAGCTAACTTTGCACTAACAGTTGTTTTTCCAACACCTTGTAAACCAGCGAGTAAGATAACAGTAGGACCCGATTTTGCAAAAGTCAACTCAGAAACCTCTCCTCCCATCAGCTTGACAAGTTCATCACTTACTATCTGCAACAAGGATTATTATTGAGTTGTTGATCACCTTAGAGAAGATCATATGTCGAATGGATTGTTTATTTTTCTCATATAAAAGGGATACCATACTTTGACCAATTGCTGATCTGGTTTGACTCCTCGAATAACGCCAACACCAACAGCTTGTTCACTTACAGTTTGAACAAATCTTCTTACAACAGGAAGGCTGACCTGCCAGCCAAAAATAGAAACTTAGCTAAAGATGAAATGTTTGTTTTATACATCGGCTAATGTTTGTTAGCTAAAGAAAAAGATAAATTCTGCATATACATCGGCTTCTAGAAGAGCTCTCCTAATGTCCCTCATGGGTTCCACAATATTTTCCTTCGTGAGCACCTCTGAAGCACAAAATATTTACAACAACAATTAGTCATTAACAACAAGTATTTTGTGTACACACACTTCAAAAGAACAGAAATGTGATACATTATACATACCTACATCCTACCATAGTATCATGATGAGTTCAATTTACAAAACAGCAAACACATGATTTTTGTTGGGACTAAGGCATTATTGTCTTGCATTTATACACAAACTGCATGTTGTGTACTGATTTGAAGTTGATAATGAACAAATAACCCAATTGGCAGACTCACATAGGTAGCAGTGCGAAAATGGTTATAACTTTTGACGCAACCGAACTTACCAAGCTTGCAAATATCTAACGGAAGTTACTGAATTCAGGGACGCATGGACAAATACCTACTGCAGCTTGGCCTAATACTCAGTCTCAAATTCCTTTATCATGGTTCAAGTTTCCCACAAACTTTTAGACCTATTGTTGTTATGTATCTAGTGTAAACTAAGGGGTTATTTGTTTTTGCTAATCATGCAATATCTTACATATTTATTCCAAGTTTGATTTTTAATTTTTAGACCACATGTAAAAAATAGACGATCCTTAACAAAGGAACCCTCCCTCTTTTTTCTTTACTTGAAACTAACCCATAATAATAAAAGTTTCTCTTGAAGCGTGCGTTAATACACTATGTTTACTTCCTTAACATGTCATAGAACATATACTGTTCCGTTTTAAAGCACATGTGCAGAACAGCAGTGCACTTGATTGTGCGCCTACAATATTAAAGGGAATACACTAGAGAAATGTTTGGTTTAGACTGCATATGTCACTCATGAAAGACGTGATTGATTAATGGTAGTAATATTGATTGATAATAGTGTTTACATGAGACCATATATTTATACTAATGACTAACCTAACAATTGAGCTTGAGCCTAAACCAATGCAAATACAAATACTAGTCTAACACAAATACTAATACCAATCCAATACAAACAAGTCCACTTAACAACTCACTGGTTGCGGCAACGTGGCCTAAGCTTTGTTATGTAATAACTAATAAGTATTAGTGTATAGACGCTTGGCAATCATCGTGCATACTTAGAATTGTTAAATGATTTTTCTTCTTTGTAGCATACACGAACGATCGAGGATATAAAGATAGGATTCCTAGATATAGTTAATCAATATGATTGAAAAAATAATTTTTGGCTAGAGAGAAACATATGACATTATTACGATTAAAAAAGAATGATAACCTTCGCCCTTGAGTTTGTTCCAAGCAGATTCAAGCCCGCTAGTCAACTGACCAAACATCTCAGCTCTTATAACCCAACTCCTCTCTTTTCGAACCGTAATGGCTCTCTGCGAATTCACAATTCCCCATACCTCCCTCTACTCTCATCCAAACACAACAACAAAAAAATACTCCATCAATAACACAACAACACAAAAGTATGTTTAAATTATCAGTATTACAGTAAATGAAGTGGTTACCGTAAAAGAAGAGCGGGTGGACCGGAATGAGAGCGCGTGAGGTGAAGATGAAGGAGTGAGAGATGATGGTGAGGTTTTAGGGAAGGTTGTTGAGAATTGGCGGGAAGATATCGTTGAGAAGGCTAACGACTCCATTGAGAGTTGGTTATGGATATTTTTGTCTGGTATTTTCGTTATCCAGACATACACACACTGATGGGGTTGGAGAGGTGTAATCCAGTGTTTCTACTTTCTAATTTCTTTCTTTATTTTTCTTTTTCTTTTTTATCTTCATATAGCATATTAGTATTAAAATTATGATTGTTTTTTGGTATTTTAAGATTACTCTCTTCTTATATATAACACAACTCTTAGAACACTTTTACATCATTGACTATTTATTTATTTTCCAGATCAATGTTTTTGATTTCGTACGCCTCGATTGAAATTTATTACGAAATGATTTTTATAAACCTTAAAACTAAATAATAAAAACTTTTAGAAACATTATATATGGAACAAAATTGATCTCAAATGAAAAAAGATTAAATTTTAAGATTTTTTATATATACTTTTTAATAATTTAGTTACTAGTATTACTTTATATATATTTTTACTAGTCGCATGACCCGTCCGATGGACGGGCTAGCCTCATGTAAGTTTAATAATATTATAACTTATTAAGGTGATACATTTAAGTTGATATTAAGAAATTTATTATGTTAATGCTAAAAAATAATATGTCATAAAGTTTCGTCAATGGATATTATGATTTGACAAAATTTAAACATACAATCCTAATAGTATACAAAAAAATTCTACATATAATCAGCAAATATAAAATAAACAATATTTATGGCCGAGATGTTTTTATATTTTTATTAAGTAAATAATAATTATTTCAACATGAATAATTATTTCAACACGAAAGTTGTTTCACATTGGTTTCTCGTCTTTTATGTTAAGGTCTTCAACGTGATTGTGGAATAAACAATCTTTGTAAACGCATACCCATTCAATGTTATCATGAACCACAACATCTTTGTCATCGACATTATTAGTTGATACCAAAATCTCTTCAGTTTTTGTATTATGTAAACAATCCTTGTTTACACACAGAGATTTGTCTTTTTTATCACCCCAATTGACAAAATCAATAACATTTTTTTCGGCATGTTGATCACAGTCTTTTATTGTGTTTTGTATATTATCTTTTTTGTAATCCTGAAACAAAAAATAACATGAGTTAAATAACATATGTAAGTTGTTAATATCCATATAGTCAATAATTATAAAACTACCATTTCATCGTCAGATAGGATCCACACCGGTGGGTCGTTGATCCAGTACTCATCTGATGAGATTGATTGAATATTTTGCTGCATTGTAAGTAACAAAAAAAA
>LBNU01002970.1:41690-57278 GCA_014162995.1 Artemisia annua
AGCAGAACAATGTAACTTGGGTGACAGACCTCTAACATCTATTTCCATCTATTTTCATCTATATTGCAAAGTCAAACCAAGACAAAAACATACATTGACGTTTTCATGTACGTTAATCAACCAATAAAAAACATCTACAAACCAACTGATATCATGGTGTTGTGGATGATCAAATAACATATGGGGAAAAAATAAATAAAATAACCTTGGCTAAACGCACCCCACCACCGAACACATAAGTGAATAGGATATAGATCGGAATGTATGTTATGGGTGATACCGTGAATTGTAGGAAAACAATAAGATCCATTTATACACTTGATGGATTAGGGTTAACAATACTATTCAAAATAGAGGAGTTGATTTCAAATCTTCAATCGATGCAAGGTGTGTGGTGGAACGATTTGGGTCAGGATTGAAATAAAATTGATATTGTGTTGATTTGATTGCTGCAATCCAATCAAGTATTACTCGGGTTGAAGACGTGAAGTTTGTTTTTTATTTGGGAGATGAAATTCCGAATTATGATGTAACTGATTGCTTGAATCAGGGATCCATGATTGTTGTTAGGATCCATGATTGATGATGTATATCAATAAATTGTGGAAAAGTGTGGTGGAAAAAAAAAAAAAATTGCGAAGGGTAAAGAGAAAAAAAAAAAAAAAAAAAAAAAAAAAAAAAAAAAAACAAAAAAAAAACAAAAAAAAAAAAAAAAAAAAAAAAAAACACCAAAATGGAATGGAGGTGGAGGTGGGAATGGGTGGGGAAGGGTGTTCTGTTTTGCTTCCCACTGCCGTGCACGTAATTAAAAGTGCCATGTTGTCATTTAATGGAGGTTTCCCCTATTCTTTCATGCAAGTGGCATATGTGAGTTGGGCATTCTCTTACTATATGTGGGGAGATATATAAAGTGTGTAGGTGTTTTTAGAAGATATTTAAAAAATAAAAAATAAAAAATGCACAATTGAATTTCACAATAAATGCGTGATAACTATGCAATCTAAATGATAAAATTGAGAAAAATATGAGTATATGGAATATATATTAAATATTAATTAATAAGAAGAGGAAAATTGTGTCATAGCGAAGTTTTCGTAGGAAAATAAAAGTAGAAAAGATAAATGCTTTGTTAAAAACATTAATTAATTTTGTAGAATTTTGTAATACTTCACAATTAATTCGCAATATGTTATTTTTTCCTTGCTTTTTAAGTTATAAAACGGAAAATTTTCCATTACGAATATCTTACGATATTTTGCGCAAAAAATTGTAAAAATAACTTTAACAAAAAATAGCAAAATGGACATCAAATTATAAAGGATCAAAAACTAAGTTTATTGGTATAAATTATTTTATGAAAAACGTTATAATTTTACATATACATGAGGGATCAAAAGAAAATTGTTGTGTAATTTGCATTAAAGTGATTGTTTTTTAAAAGCAAAACGGCACAAGTGACTAATTCACATGTAAAGTGAGGACAATCTCGTCATTTAACAAAAACAAAGTGGAGTCAAGTTAGAAATAAGTGTTATTTGGGTCACAGATTTGCAAATTTCCATGTAACAGTTACGGATCTAGGGGTCCCTCGATGTCACGGGACACTGATGAAATTTTGTTTCGTAGTGTTACTTTTTTCTTAAAAAACTTTGATTTTGTCTAAATGCATCTGGTCTCAAAAACTTGTTTCTACTATTATGGTTTAAATTTTTTTGTGCACACAGTCTTGTTTTGTCCTGGTTTCTTCCATGCCGAACGTTGAGTGAACAATTTCAACATAACATTTCAAACTGGGCCATCCCGGAGGATACCACAACATATGCCATATAATAAGCTCCACCATCATGAAAGATACCATGACATATGCATCTATAAATTCTACTCGGGAAATTCTACCTCACATCCCAGAGGATGCCTTTATCTCATCCCGGAGGATGCCTTTACTTACCCCGAAAGATGCCTTTATCTCATCCCGAAGGATGCCTTTACTCTTTCCCAAGTCATTTACAACAAAAAACTAGATCCAAAACTAGCTACCTTGCTTCTATACCTTACACATCAACATTATCATAAAGATATAAGATGAAGCTACAAATTATGTTATAACCAGTTACTTATCTAGTAACTTAACACCGTAACTAGTCTATTAGCCAAACGCGAATCCTCTAACACTTGATGCAAACATTACATGATTATGGTTCATTCATGAGTACTCCTTATCCCAAAATACTCTAAAATATTCATATTATCATCAATAGTGATTATTTATAAAAACCCTCAATTCTTCAATTTAGACAAAAAGATCATAATTTCATTATAATTCAATATAGGGACTTCATCCCTCATCTCAATTACACATCCATTTCATACAAAATCACATTTACCCAATACTCCTAATTCTACAACTAATGAACCCTAAATTCAAAACACAAGATTACTTCAAGATAATTATACTTAATTATTGGGGATTGTATCTAATGTCATGTCTGTTGATTATCTCAAAAACTCTTGATTAAGATTTACCCTTAATTTGGTCTTTCCCCCTTTTTTCTCTTGCTATTTTCAACACACACACACCAAACATAAATCTGGAACTTATGAGAAGGTCAACAAAGTCAATCATCTATTTAGTTATAGAATTTCTGGTGAGAGTTCAACCAACAAAAGTCAACCATGTGTACAGTACATTGGTCACTTTCTATTGGTTTTGAGCTTTTATAACCCACTGGTCAAATTTTGGGAGAAATAAGTTTCCGTGCCGGCATAAACAATTAATTTCCGAATTAGGAAAGCATATAGGAAGCACTCTCGAATGCGCTGGCAAGTTATGATTGGTGCCACAAAGTCTCTACACCATAAGTGCACACACACATGATCAAAACCATTTATACCAGAAATNAAAAAAAACTAACTTACAAAACACACCCTGAATTTCTTACTATATATAGTTTTTAAATAAAGAAATTTTCAAATGCACCCTTAACTTAACAAATAACTTTAAAAATTATCATAAATTTTTATAAAACTACAATGGTCAAATTAGCCTCGCCGCAACATACTGGTGTCCGACACAATATTTATTCCAAAAAAAGACATGGTACGACAAATACAAATATAGCTTGACACAACATTTATTTCAAACAAATACAACACGTGTCGGCAAAAAACATACCACGATCTCATAACGAGAAACTCCTATCGCAAAAAATTCCTGAAAATTGCCGCTGCAACGCAGCGGGCGCCTTCCTAATTGTTTAGTCTATGGATACGTTGGAAGAGAGAATGTTATAGGTTTATTTGGTTTTATCAAGTGATTGTTCTCGTATATTTAATAAACTATTTCTTATAGTTTCAGTATATCAGGGGTTCGAGTGGTATAAAAATCGTGTAGAAGTTGGTCCCTTCGATTGTGGTTGTTTTATATATACATTGTATTTGTTTCGTTTTTATTGATTATATAATAATTTGTGATGTATTTTAGGAAGAAAGGAAAAAAAGAAGCATGAGTGGGAGATTGCAAATAATCGTTTTTATATATGAAAAAAGGAAATGCCATGACCATTTTCGGTGAAAAAAATTTTTTTGTGAAAAAATCAAGTTGGAACAATAGAAAATCTTATTTTATCATGTGAGAAAACCGAACAACGTAATCGGTCAGTAAAAGTGAAAATTGGATACTAGATTGATCAAAATTGGTAGTGTTGCATTAATAGACCAGATAACAAACAAAATAACAAAATTAACTTTGGTAGATGGGAAGTGCCGGAGAGGTATAAGTGATAATTCCTTTATTTGTATCTTTCTTAACTTCATCTTTGCTTTCAACAACACTCGCTTCTATATTCCATTATTATAATATTGGATCAGGTATCTCCTTATGCTTATCTAACAATGAAAGCAATACATTTATTTATTTATATCTTTCTTAACTTCATCTTTGCTTCCAACATCACTTGATTCCATATTCTATTCTTATAATGTTGGATCATGTATCTCTCTATGCTTGCAATGTTTATGTTACAATTCTTTTAGAATATGGTTGTCGTCATTTACAAAACGCCATTGCCATCGTGTGATGAAACTCGTTAAACATTAAACAAAAAGATATATTTATAAATATTTTAATAAATGAAAATATATTTTAAACATTAATAAATGAAAATATATTAAGAACTTTGATAAGAAACATGTACCATCCGGAACCATTGAGTGTAAAGTGTAAAGTGTAAACTTGAACATCAAACATTAGTGTCGCTGTAATAATAATGAACGTTAGGCATTTTATGTACAAGACCTATCGTTTCGTATATTTCGATTCAATCATTTTGTACAACACTTTTGGTTTGAGTGGCCTGGCCTGACGTGAGTGTTAGCTTTTTGTTTTATCCGATCTTTAACGGGCCTAGATTTCAGTAACAATGGCACCTCTTTACCATTTATGGACTACTTATATGATGGGTTAATAATTAATTCTTATACCGCTAGTTACGCAAAAATATTATGCAAGTTATGAATATCACTTTCTACTTTTCTAGTGTTCATACGAACAATGTTTGTTTCCGTACAATAGTTATTCATATGCTTATAAAGTATGAACTAATTATCAAAAAGTAAAAAACATAGTGAGAAGAGAAATTGAAATAAGAAGAATGAGAAGAAATTTGAGCCACACATTTCAAATGAGGAGGAGAAATTTAAGGGGAGATGCATCTATTTCTTTAGGTGCATCTGAAATGTGCGGCTGTAGTTTCTTCTCACCCTTCTCATTTTAATTTTACTTCTCATTTGATCCTTACTCATAATATATATAGTAAAAAAAAGTTGGGCAAGCTTAATAGTTGTATTGGGTAACAATATAGGATTTCAGATTCTAAATATTGTTCAACAAGTTCAATCATGAAATACAATCCTTAGACAAAAGTCATAAAACAGCCAACAGTTTGACATATTACCTTTTGTTGGACTCAATCTATGTCTGACTGATGTAATAACGCCAAAGTGATCAAGAATATTGGATTTTTTGGTGTAGTTTGTGAGAAATCATTATGTATTACACTCTACTACTGAGATCTCATCACCAAAATATAACACTAATAATCCAATCTTCACACCCAAAAATGGTCTTTTAACTATGAGCAAGAATGCTGCAAATTGAAAATGTCATCTGCTCTATAGGATCCATTTACCCATGGACCGAATTGCATAAAAGGGTCAAGTCAGATCAGCAGTTGGTGCAGTCGAATCGGTCTTGGTTACATAGTGTTCTTCAAGAAGCGGAATTGTCTTCCTAACAATAACGTTCATTGGATCCCCTGCATGAATTTCAAGCTTAACGTTAGAGTGACCTGATAAATTCAACCTTCATCTCACATTCTCACGAAACATTATCAATTAATTACATCCTGACCAGCTCAATTTCAAACACAACTGTTTTGACCCATTATCCAACATTCAAACCCACTCATATTGCCACCTGTATTGAAAAGCATAATATTTTCAAGACACGTACTCACCACCATTGGTCTCCCTACAAATGGCTGCATAGTGGGAACCAGCAAGGTCCACCTGTGCAAATTGCCAATTGGTTGTAAGCAGACTTTGGTTTTCGAGAGGCACAATTTCTATCTCAGAATCCTGTCCACAGATAAACGCAAGGGTAAGTACTTCGGTATCCCAATTTTTATCTCAAACACATTATTTTGATCGATGATAAAAGAAAATATTACATAAACATATAAACCGAGTGCTTAATTGCATTTATTGGATTGAAGTACTAAAAAGGGATGGGCAGCATACATATTGTGTGATTGACTGCATTTCATATTACAAATACGGGCCTCACAGTGAAACGAGTTGTTTAAAAGATCTAAATATACCTCATGATTTAGATTTGCAGACCGAAACCTGAGAGTAAAAGTGTTGAAAGGAGCTCCAGAAAAGCCTCTTCCCAAAGCCTTAACGTACGCTTCCTGGAATTAATAAACTAATAAGAAAAGAAAAAACTGCAAGGGTTTCAAAGAGAGCAATTAAATAGAATGCAACCTTTAGCGTCCATAGTTTAATGAACTCCTGTCGCTGAACTTCAGGGTCTGAAATTGCACGTAATACTTCCACTTCTTCATTAGTGAAGTACCGTTGGGCAAATGATAAAATTTTGTTTTTCATTGTCCTTTTCGTCTCTTCAACGTCGATACCAATCTATATTTTTATAAATAAAAACAATAAGATCCTTCCGATACACTAATAGTGAGCAAGTACTTTTAAGGGAACACACCGGAGAGTCAATGGTCACTCCACATGCTATCAGAGACGAAGTGTGGGACAGATTAAAATGCAACGGTGGTGGATCCCCATCATCATCGTGTTCCCAATCCACCTGTACACAACTATGATTGTGAGATTTAATGTTCGAATTTGATTTAGTCAATGATGTTTTAATTGACCAACAATAAGAACAATAGCTAACCTCAGGTTTACCATGGGCGTTCTTTCTGAACTGAAGAGACTTTGGGCTGACTTGAGGATGTACCTGATCTAGTCATCAATGTATTTTGTTATGTATATCACAATAAACAAATATGAAAGTTTTCAAATGTTTTAAAAAGTGCATACTACAAATATAAGGGCTTACATCTAGCTATAGTAGTACGAACAAGTGCATGGGCTATCAGAGCTGTTTTTTGGAGTTGATTATCATGTATGCTGAAAACGTGATCTTTTTCAAGTGGTGATAGAAGATCAACATATCGACTTAGTAGAGATTCACTATTAACTTCATTGGGTAATACATACCAAAGATGTGTTTCCCTATATAAAAACTTTTATAGTTAGTAGAATGTTGTAAACTGTAACAGATACAGATAGAGGTGGCAAACTGGCAATTTCAACGTGTTTGTGAAAGGCGGTTTAATTCGGATTTTATTTATTGGTAAACGGGTCAAATGGTAGAATATACGGAGTAGAAAACTCGATAAATGTTTCGGGTCAAATTAGTCAAAAGCTGACTAATGTGTATTCAAAAGCTTAAATATATATTCAGTATAATAACTATTTACCAAGTTCAAACCAAATGGACATAAATTCTGGCGGGTCAGCACAACACGACCTATTTTGACCAGAACTAACAACTACTACATGTTTTTGGCCAGAACCCAAATGACCCATTACCTAACTGCCCATGTTGATCCTCACACAGACATACTGTGTGTATCAAAAGGCTTTATCAGTACATAGACTACAGAATCAGGATCATACATTCGAGATGGAAGTTGCAAAGGTAAAAGGGTTGAAGTAGAAAACATCCTCTGATTGCAGGAATGTATCTTCATCTTTGAACAATACTTGGAAATATAAGGAAGCATAAATCCTCAAGGTTGCAATAAATCATTCTCCGTATAGTGCTTCACTCTCTCAAATGAAAGGAAAACGCATTTCAGAGAGGCAGCAAATGAGCCAGAAGTATTGTCTTAATATCACTAAACAACTGCAAGAAATAAAGTTGTAAACTTTATTACAATCCAGATTCTTTACATACCATTACTCCGTATGAATCACGAGAAACAGAAAAAGAGTGTTTTATGACTATGATTATGTTTTGTGGACTAGAAACAGAGAGATTATAATTGGCCTAGAACATAAGTATCATGCTTATCTGGTACAAAAAGTCTATTACACGCCAACCTCCTCAAAATGGAGGGCTTTACCTAGTTCGAGTATGTGGCAGTGAGCTCAAACCCCATGGATTAGTCGGCCAAAACATAACAAAATTCATCAAAATTCTCAATCTTAAGAAATACTCCCATTTTGGGTACAAAAGAAACAATAAACAAAAGATATGAAGTATACAGACCTTAATTATTGAAACTTGTAAATTGATGAATCAAAATTGACGAGGTGAATTTGATGATGTTTGGGATTTACTGTTATGACCCGTTTTTGATTTCAATGCAACCCAATTGACCAGTTATTATGTTAAAGCAAGCCCAGGTAGGCCCAACAAGTATCCAAATGAACTACAGTAGTATTATTCCTATTCCTATATACTACTAAAAGAGGTGAGGCACATTAAAAAAAAAAATTTTTTTGGCCCGATTGCTGGGCTCCTTTTTAGCCCAAGTTTCAAATAAAAAATGAGAAATTGAGTATAGGGGTGTTCATGGGTCGGGTAATAAACCGAATAAACCGAAAACCGAACCGAAAAAAATTGAACCGAACATATAACCGATCCGAACTTGTTAAAACCGAACCGAACCGAATTAAAAATTCGGTTTTCGGTTTGGATATGGGTTTGGCTATCTCAACCGAAAACCGAACCGAAAACCGAATTTATATAAATATACATATATTTTTATATATTTATATTATTTTATATATAAAAAATATCCATTAAAATTTTATACTAATATATTAAACACTTTTTTATGCTTGAAATATTTTTTTTTGCCAAAAATATATATAATTAAATTAAAAAATATATATATAAATAGTGTAATTCAAGTACAAATTTCGGTTTTCGGTTTTGACCCATAACCGAACCGAACATCGGTTCGGTTCTCGGTTCGGTTCAGTTATAGATATTTTCGGTTCGGTTCGGTTTTCGGTTATGACCCAAAAAAGATTTTTAACCGAACAACCCGAACCGAATAAACCGATTAACTGAGAACCGAACCGATGAACACCCCTAATTGAGTATAATATGCTTATATTTATTGGGTCACTTGACTTCTTGGGCTGCTAATTGGTTCGGTGGATTACACAAGACCAACAAGGGACGAATTGTGATTGATATATCACATCATTACATGGACGATTTGTATATTACACTGGGACGATTTGCAATTTGTAAACGCAAGGGACGAACTTTTTAATATTTACGATTTCTTTATATAACAAACTTTATTTACCAAATATCTAACAGATACTTAGCAGTTTCTTGAATAAAAAAAGAATACTGGCAAAAAGGAAATCGTACGACAACTACAAATATATCTTGACACAACATTTATTCCAAACAAATACAATACGTGTCGGCAAAAAACATATCACGATCTCACAACAAGAGGCCCCGGCCAAACATTGTTCGTAAATGATTATCGCAAAAATTTCTCAATAATTCCCGCTGCAACGCAGCGGGCGCCTTCCCACTTGTTTCATATATTTGTGGGTCATAATTTGAACTTTTGAAGTATTATACCCCCTCTTTCCCATAGAGGTGCAAACTGGCAACCGGTTTTTTTTTAACCGGTGAAATAACCGGAACCGGTTTTTACAAAAACCGGTTTTTTTAACCGAACCGGTTAGACCGGTTATGGGTTTTTACTTCCGACCGGTTTTTTAACGGTTTAATACCCGGTTTTAACCATTTTTAAAAATAACCGGTTATAACCGGTTTTATTTATTTATTTATTATTATTTTTTTTATACATATACATATATTTTCGGTATATTTAAATAAAATAAATAAAAATGTAAAAATTTTATAATAATATTCGTATATAATAAAAGATTTTCGGAAAAACAGGGTGCGTTTGGATGTTTTACCGAGCAAGAAAAGAAAAAGAAAAAGAGGAGGAAGGAGGTGGTGGCTCGTGGTGGTGTTGATGGTGGTGCAAGGGGCGGCGGCTAGTGGTGGTTGGAGGGGTTCGGGGTGGTTTTGATTAAATCGGATTGTACTTCCGGAACGAGCACGTCCCGGTCTATCTTTTGGTGTAATAAAATAAAAGTGGCCGGAAAATTTTTTCGGCGACCGGAAGTTGGTGGTGGCCGGCGGTGATAAAGAGAGAGAGAGAGAGAGAGAGAGAGAGAGAGAGAGAGAGAGGTGAGAGAAATTTTATAGAGAGAGTATTAGTGTGTGTGTTTGTGTGTAGAAATGAAATAAAATAATTATTAAAGGGTATTTATATTAGGTGTGATTGAAGAGATTTATATTAAGTATGGTACTAATAGGGGTTTATTGAAAGCGGGATACATTTTAAATTCAAAATTCAAACAGGAAAAAAAGGGAAAAAAGAAAAAAAAAATACGAACCGGTAAATAACCGATAAAAAATCCGAATCCGAACATTTATAGCCGAAAAAAACTTACCAGTAAAATCCCGATAAAAAAACCGATTCCGAAAATTTATAACCGAAAAAAACCGATTCCGAACATTGATAACCGAAGAAAACCGATTCCGAAAAACCGAAACCCAACCGAAACAGGTTATTAGAAAAACCGGTTTTTTTATAACCGGTTTTCAAAAAACCGAAAAACAAAAAAAACCGATTTATTTGCACCTCTACTTTCCCATGTTTATTTTTCATATTTTTATTTCGTGTTGTCCCTCTCAAATTAGTTGTCCACTTTCAAAATAAATAGAAAATTTAGTTCGAGATTATCATATTAACCTCACTTGAAGGTATTATTACAAACATTAAATAAGTTCTAAATTAATTACTTAAGGGTAAACTGTCATTTTGTAAAAAGTAGGAAATAAGAAACTGTAATGATGATATTTGTGACACCCCAACCCGACATGGGTCCGGAGCGCCACATTATGGTGACATATCAAAGCATACAAAGCATACAATGCATGCGGAAGACTTAAAACAAAAGGTTACAAGGGAAAAATCTGAAAGTACAAAAGAATACTAGAAGTTTAAAAGAAAGGAGAGTACAAACTAAACAAAGTCTAAACTAATCCAAGTCCGAAACTAGTCCAGATGAAATGAGCTTCTAGTCCATGGGGTAGTCCATTAAAGCTGTATAGCACTCTTCACCCAAACCCAGCTTCCAACCTAAAACCTGCCGTAGGAAAAGCAAATGCGGCTGAGCTACGAAAGCTCAGTGAACAGATATATATGTACAACGAATAAACGAACATAAATAAATATAAGAAAATGAATCAAAAGCTCCTGCTGAAAAGAGATGTCATCTGTTAAATGCATAAGCGATCATACAAACGATATCATAAGTCAAAGGAAACGAAGCATCAAAGATATATTAACATAATCATACGGAAAAGGAAATGAGTAGGTATCAACAAAGAAGCGTCTAAACAAGGTACTTGAATAGAAAAATGAACATAGGGAAGCCACGAGCCGACCTGCCAAGGTACTTGACAGATCTCATACATACATACATACATAATCCATAGTCACCTGTCAAAGGATACGGAGAGGGGAGACCTCTCGGTACCACATGGAGTAGCTAGCTCCCAAACGTGAAGGAGTAGAGAAGCACCTACCCACATTCACCATACATAAACATAATCATACATAAACATAAGTGCTAGGATGCATCCATACGCCCCCCATACATACATACATAAACCGGCATAATCATATCATAAGTGCTCATAATCATATCATATCAAATGGGGACGCCGTGGATCAATCACACCTCCACAGAAAGTGTCATGCCATCGGTGCCTCGATGACACGCCCATGGTACCTCCATGAGTAGTTAGAAAACTCGGGCATAAGAAGAGACGAAGCATACATACATACATACATACATACATAGAATCATAGCAGCATATCCAAATCATATCATAGCATAATCATAATCAAAGGAGAGTCAATGAATGTGAATCATAAATCAGAGGGATCATATCAATGGTCATATCAAATGAATCATAAAGAATGAATCAACATAAGGGAGCATAGCAATGGCAAAGGGAATCTTATAATGAATTAAAGATCAAGATCAAGAGTCATGAGAGAGAAAACCCCTTACCGAAAGAGGATAGAATATCTGTACCTTAAACCGCCAATGAAACCATAACACAAGAATAGGAAGTCACTTCTTCTTCAGCGAATCTACATGAATTAATGATCGGCTTATTATTAACTTGTTTTAAATCAGATTACTCGTTATAGTCGGCTTTCCATTTTAGCAACTTTCCATAATTAGTAAGTTTCCATATTTAGTAAGTTTCCTCGAATTAGTAAGATTAATCATTTGTAGTCAATGTTACCATTTAATCAAATTAAAGTATATAAAATGTCAATATTTATAGATTAGGGTTTATTATGACAGTTTATGAAAGTCTAGGGTTTAAATTATAATTATTACAAGTTTAGGGTTAAATATGTCAATTATCAAATTATAAGGCTTACATATGTCAAACGTTAACTTTAAGGTTTGTATCGTAAATTTATATAAAATGACTGTTTTAGTACTCCGTCGTTCACAATTATATAAACGTATTTTCGATATCATTTTAAACCGCGATTAAGATATTACATTTTAATTTCTTATATATACATCACACACATCCAATCACCTAACGTAAACCTTTACCTTTCGAGTTACATGAATAATTACCACATGCACCATTCTTTTAATCTGATTATAAGTATCTATTTTAATAACAAGTTTCATATTTCACTAACAGAATTCTTGACACCAGTATTTATGCATGACCCCATCTTTATTTCTTAGTTTTCTCTTCCATTTATAGCACTTATATCTAAGTGTCGAATGCATATTTCCCAAAACCAAATCAACGTATATCCACATGCATGTTCCTTCTTTTATACCCACACGAATGACAGCATGATTCATATTAATGAAATGTAATAATATATGACTTAAGTTAGGCTTTATCTCATGACTTCATGTGCTCCATATCGTATACATGTATAAATAAATTCCGATTTTTATAGCTTATTATATAAACCCAATTACCTATCTAGACCAAAACTATATCTCTTTTACCAATCTAGACCTTTTTTTTAAACCTTACCAAAGTGAACTGAGAGAAACTTTGAATGTGACATGCCAAGAGATTTTATGATCTGAGAGAAACTAAACTACAGTGATAGTGACGTGTATATTTGGTTTTCATACTTTCATAAGTCAAAATGTAAAATGATAACACAACTTCCTACTTTTCATAGCAACAACATCCAATTATCAAAACAATCTTAATATCACTGTTAATCCGTGAATGTCTTGTGGATTTACCAACGTGTACATACTTGCATTGGAATTTCGTATGATGTCAACCAATACCTTTTACAACAAATCAATTGGGATAAATGGCTCATAACTCATAAGTGTAACTCGCGTTTCACCTCGCCTAGCGTCCTTTCACATCGCCTAGGACCTCGCGTTAACACATCAACCTCGCGTAAGATATATAGCTCGTTTTCCACCTCGCCTAGATCAAACCCACCTAGCCTAGATCAAACCCACCTCGCCTCCCGTTTCACATCGCCTAGGACCTCGCCTAGATCAAACCCACCTAGTACCTTGCCCTCACCATCGCCCTTGACCTCGCTGGTACCTCGCCCTCCACCTCGCACTAGTAACTTCAACAAGAAACTTGACCTCGCTGGTACTTCGCCCTCACCCTCGCCCTTGACCTCGCCCTTGAACTCGCCCCCACCTCTCCCTAGAAACTTGACCTCGCCCTAGAAACTTGACCTCGCCATCAACCTCGCCCTAGTAACTTTACCTCGCTTGATTTTCACCAGACTCAACTCCACCTCGCGTTTAAACCTCGCCTACACATCGCTTAAACCCTCACCTCGCCTAAACATCGCCTACACCTCGCCCAGGTTCTAAATGTAAGGTACACCTCGCCTACACCTCACGCTATTACATGTCTAGTAGATCTAACGGTTACAAAGTTATTTACTAATAGATCTAACGGATAATATAAAAAAGTTCATTCTCGATAATTTTGTGTGCGAGGTTTATTCTCGATAACTAGTAATAAAAAGTGTTCATTTAAGTAATTTACTCTATTATATAACATGATTATAGGCGTATAGAGTGAGCTCAAAATGAGGAAGAATAGAACAGGATTGATATCGTACCCTTGTTGCGAATCGAAACGAAAAGACACCAGAACTAAATCGAACCAAGGCCACCAAGGCCCCACGACCTGATGTATGACCCATGACCTAACACTCCTTTTTGACCAAAACTAAGCCCAAAGAACTCCCACGAAACAAAGCACAGACGCCACACCTTGACTACGAACCAAAACTAATTCTTCCCAAGCCTCGTACATGTTTTAGCGATTGAATATGGGACAAGAAAATTGGAGCCGTCACTTTGTAAACAAGGTTTTTTGTATTGTTTCTTTTGTTGTGATATTCAGTGTAGAAGAGAGGACACAGGGAGATATATGGTTCAAGAATAAATTAACCAAAAACGAGTTTGTGGTTTAAGGTAAACTGTAACACCCCCAAAATTCGTACAGCGGAAGACTTACAAGCTTTCGGGGTGCTACTCGAAAGGATAGCATCGCAAGTATAGATAACAAGATAGCATAGATATTAATGTAAACCAAGTCAACAAAAGTCAAAGTTTACGTAAATCCGTAATCTTTAGATAGGTAAGCCCAAAATAGATAATAGAAAACAGGTCTTCTTAAAAGAAATATCAGAGTTCCTTCGATGCGTCAAACCAAACCAAGATCCAAGCCACATCACCGTAGTCCAAGTAGTGAAAGCAAGACTTCTAGTTACCTAAGAAATACATGCTTAAAAAGGTCAGCTTTCGCTGGTGACTTCATAGGTTTAGAGTAAAAATCACACGGGACCTGAAGGAATTTAGCGCTATGTGTAACTAGATCAGGCATAGACATCATAATTCAATCATCACGCAAACGCATCAGTAATTTATCACCTTAATAAGGATGAAAGTTCATAGTGAGTGGGCCCCTCAACGGTCACTAGTCGGGTTACAGGAAGGAACCACCCGTTACTGCCCAAATCTAGGCCGCAGCAGAGTCTATACCAAACTAGGGTCAAAACGCCCTAGCTCTAGGTCAACGTCTACTTTCGTCTATCCTAAAACTAGTCAACACAATAGCAAAGCGAAGTAGTAGCAGGTCCAAGAAAACTAGCAGCATGTATTCTCCCCCAAATTTAGAAAACCATTAAAATACGAGTAAAAGTGGGGCTATGAAACTCACCTCGAATGTAGCAAGCAGAAATCAAGATAGATACGTAATAGCAAAATAATGTAAGGCTAAGACTTCACAGCAACTACGACTTGGCACGACCTATTCATATATATAGAACTCAACTTAATATATTTCTCGAAAGTTAATTACTTCCCTTAATTTCCCGAGTAGTTTCCATTTATTTTCCAAAAGAAAACGTTCTTTGAAAAGTTTTATTTATCGCTTGGTATCGTTCGGTATCGTTTGGTACGGGTGCTAGAGACAAAGTCTCGACTCAAGTGAACTCACGCCAAGTAAACTCATCAAACAATATCATAACGTGTAGTCCAAAAATCTCTTAACATCATAGACCTCAAATAGTCAAATATTCCACATAACGCATAATAGCATTCACAACATATAATATTCCAACATATAGCACATAGGGGTCAAAGTCAAATGATATGACCTCATGAAACGATAAGTCATCGTATGAAGGGTCGACGGCTTATCAAATTCGTCAACTTGATAAGTCCAACCATTTATCGATTTACTTATTGGTCCTTAAGTTATATCATTAGTCGTAGGATGCATTTTTCGTCAACATGGTCGCTTAATGTCCTTATTGGGCTCCTATTGGGCTCGTCAGTCCAATAGGTCCAATAACGATATTAATGACCCGTTATCGATAAATAAATCCGAGACTT
>LBNU01002971.1:0-13875 GCA_014162995.1 Artemisia annua
AGCCGCAAATCCAATACGTCCAATACAAGCTCACAAGTCATAATACAAGTCATCAAAGCGGATACTAAGTCCGTCACCCAAATTAAGTTAACTTTAACAATTTTATATTTTAGTTTCATAGTTATTATTCCGTATTAATATTTACCGTTTAAAAACTAATAATAATAATAATAAGGTTATAATAGTAACAATAACCATCCGAGACTAATAACTATATCCCGACACAATCACAACAAATCCACAATCCCATATCTCGCCTCAACCAAAAATACCAAATCTAATCCTAAACCCGTCAACTAAACTAAATTAACAACCAATACATTTCGCTTATACCTTCGGCTAACCAAACCACATCCAAATCCAATTATTACAAAAACCCAAGTGACCACATCAATAATAACAACAAAAATAAGCCACCCACCACCACCACCATGGCTCGGTGGTGGTGGGTCACGGCTGCCGAGAAACCACAAACCAAACGGACCCTCTAAAAATTAATTCAAGCAACAAATATACACTCCCTTTCGTCACCTAACTCGACCAAAACATCCAAATAACAAAACCCTCACCGAGTCAACCGAGTTGACTCGGTGAGTCAACCGAGTCGCTACCAAAAACGGACCAAGAACAATATCCACACGAGTTTAAACCATTTAAACCTTTTATTAAATCGTTTATATTAAAAATAAATCAAAAACTTTCGGTTTTAATAAAGTTCGAAATTAGGGTTTGGGTTTTGATGGGTTTTTATTAATAAAACGCGTGTAAAAAGGTTGGGGAAGGACTCGTATACCAAGTATCTCGTCGGAAAAGGTGGTGGCCGGAAAAAGTACGAAGGTCGAAACCTTCTTTTTGGTTTTTAGGGCGCGTCGCTTGTTTTTAGGTGAAACGGTTTGCGGGGATGAGTCGGGGATGTCCCGATCTATAAAAGTGGGTAGGTGGTGTAGCTAGGGGTGGCCGGAAAATTTTCCGGTGGCCGGAAAATAGGGCGGCGCCGGCGAAGGGGTTGGCCGGATTTAGAGAGAGAAAGAGAAGAGAGAAGGAGGAGAGTTTGTGTGTGTTTTTGGAGTGAGTAAAGAATGAAAGGAAGGGAGGGTATGGGTATTTATAGGGGAAGTAGTTTGGGTGGGTTTTAGCTAATCTCCTTCATAAAACGGTTCGGGACTCAAATGACATAGCAAACGGACTCGAAAAATTATAAAACTTGCGCCATCGTTCTCGAAATAGTTTTTCCAATAAAATCAAGCATAAACTTCATAGTTTTTCTCAAACTCATAATAAATCAAATAATTTGGCAAGTGAAACAAATTCGAGTTTTTCTAGGTTGTGCTGAGCTAGTCTACAAATAAATTCTCGTTCCTAATATATCTCACGCTCTTCAAATCAAATTTAACATGCTTTAAAGTTTTAAAACGTTTCAGGCTCTAAAAATAGAAGTTTGGCTAGAATTAGGTTTTAGGAAAAATACCAGGTGTTACACCAGACTAAAGATAAACATTGTCCTCAATGTTTAAAAGGTAAGGGTAATCCTAACAATAATTCTAAGGCCGTTTATTAAGTATGCCAAAGATACCATTAGTCGATAAGATTTTGGATATAGGATTTCCAAGCAAGCAGCAAGACATGGGACTCGAGTGGAGATGAGACGATCCACGAGCACGAGAGTCATCATGAATTGGGGAAATCCTGCACGTACATAAACAACCAAGCAAACACAAAATTGGAAGAGGTCGCCCTCCTCGCGTTACTTATTAGAAAATAAAGATGAAATAAAAGGATAAGCATGGGGTGCCTCCCACGAAGCGGTTGTTTAGTAACGAGTCGTATAGCTTAGACTCGCCCCAAATTTACTTGTCCTTGGAAGAGCAAATGAAACAGCCGGCTAGAAAAGCGACGATGTCGGGATAAAAAACAACATCCTCACTCCCAGGGGAATGACGGATGGGTGAAACAATAGCATAGGTAAGATAAGGAAGAAAGATCATAACAACGATTTTGAGGTCGAATTCAAAGAGATCCTCCATGGTAAGCGTAACTTTCTCCTTAGTCTTAAAATCATCCTCCTTCAAAGTTTCATCAACAAAATCTTCAATAGTAACGAAAGAAGCAAGGATGTCGGNGCCGGGATAAAAAACAACATCCTCACTCCCAGGGGAATGACGGATGGGTGAAACAATAGCATAGGTAAGATAAGGAAGAAAGATCATAACAACGATTTTGAGGTCGAATTCAAAGAGATCCTCCATGGTAAGCGTAACTTTCTCCTTAGTCTTAAAATCATCCTCCTTCAAAGTTTCATCAACAAAATCTTCAATAGTAACGAAAGAAGCAAGGATGTCGGGCTGGAGCCCATGAGAGTCTTTAAAAGATATTAAACCGGGTTTAAAAATTTTATCTTCTGAAAGGAACGATAATGGATCATCAACCACGGTAAAAGACGAAGAAACATTCGGAGATGACAACTTAATAGGTTCAGTAACTTCTTCAATTCTTGACGGAGTCGGGTCGACAGGAGTTAGAAACTCGTCGTGAAGAGAATTATCCATATGATGAACATTTGTAACCTCAGGTGCAGTAACAGACTCGTCACTATCCTTAATCTGAATATCGAAGAGCGGATTGTTTGAAATCATAGTAAAATCTGGTTCGAGATCAAAGAGAGGATTGGTGAAAGTTGTTTTGAAATTTTCAAGAACTGGGTTATCTGATTCATTTGACGCTTCATCAATTTCTGAAAGAACATCGATCTCTTCAGGGGAAAAGTCGGGAATATTTGGTTCAGAAAATGAGGTGGGATTGCCACACGGGGAAATTCCTTCTTCAACGTACTCGATCTCTCCACAAGACAAGGAAGTATAACCTTCGTCAGACTCGGAACATATCTCATCATGATTATCAACGGACTCATCAGCAACTTCATCTTTCTTCGGAGGGAGAAGAGGTAAAGGTTCTTCAAGTAATAAATTTTCAAGAAAACGAATATCTCCCTCCGAATCAAAGTTAGTATCATCAAACGGCTTATCATTCGTATCAACGAGATTATCAAGACGATCATTTTCAAAAATCTCACCATCACCGTTAGAAGTTTCCCCGGACTCACTTTGGATTGGGACAAGGTTCTCAACACTAGACTTATTGAATTCGTCTGATTCCGTTGCCGGAATAGTGTTAAGAAGCTCGTCCCCCATTGTTAGAGAGTCCTCGGGCTCTACGGGAGGAAAAAGAGGTAAATCACAATTTTCGGCCGTATCAAAAGTATACTTTTCAAAATCGGGTAAAGA
Source organism: Artemisia annua (assembly GCA_014162995.1). NCBI lineage: Eukaryota > Viridiplantae > Streptophyta > Magnoliopsida > Asterales > Asteraceae > Artemisia > Artemisia annua. The sequence continues at coordinate 3,282 of LBNU01002971.1, forward strand.
CTCCTTGAGCTCGGGCTCCAAAGGATCTGACGGCTCAGAAATATCGGAAACAAGTGTCGAAGAACATTTTGGAGAAGCCGGAGGTGGGACAAGTGGTGTGCTCTGAGAGCTAGCGGTTTCCACCACTTCCGTTGTAGTCTCTGGTTCGTGTTCTTGAGGAACGTGAAGTTTAGGTAAGTCATTCTTTTCAGAAATTGATTTAAGCCCAACACGTTTGCTTGACGAACTCGTAACCTTAAATCGAGAAAAAGTAGGATCAATTCTTGACGGTTTAGGAGGAACAACTGATTCTTGGACAACTGAAGGTTGGACGTATTTAGCACTTCCATTATCAAGGGAAAGTACCGGGTCCTTGGTCACCTCGGTTTCTCGTTCCATTTCCATCACCGGAGAAGAGGCAGGAGTCGATGGTTCATTATAGATAACACGAGCACTCGCAAGCTCTAAAGCGGCTAGAATTTTAGAGAAGTCGCCGTCGAGAGATGCCAAAGAAAAATTTTCAACATGTAAAGGTTCACAAGATGGAGTGGGATTGCCACTCGAAGCGTTGATTTCGTTTTCTTCTTTCAAAGTCTCGTCTGCTCCGCTCTCTTCAGAATTTTCCTTATCATCGTTTCTTCGAAGAGTTAACTCTTGATACTCCTTCATTATTCTGTCATGTGATTCATTTGATTCTTTCAGATCGATCATAGCTTGCTCAAAATTCATAGTATTCTGGGTAGAGAAGTTATTGACATACGGTTCTTGCTCATAAGGGTTTTGAGGAGGGAAGTAAGAATCGTTTTGAGGATAATTGGAAAAGTTTGAATTGAAATTTTGAGAATACAAATTTTCAAAAGCACAAAACGAACAATCTCCATTGAAAAGACTTCTACCACACCTCATGCAAGTACACCGTTGACAACAATTTGAAGTCTGATCCAAACAGTCTCCACATCCATTACAGAAAGATTGATCAAACGAAGATAAGTAAGGCTGAGGTGGGTAGTTGGAAGAATCTGAAGGATAGTCGAATGAATTAGGGTTTTGATCATATAAGAATGAATTACTTGAACCACAACACAAACAACTTCCGTTTTGAATAACGTTTCCACACCTTTCGCACGTACAGTATAGGCACGGTGAACCATAGAGTGGTGCACCACAACCAACACAAAGTGTATATGAATCCATGATAAATAAACAATTGAGGGTAAGAAGATTGTTTTTGGTTTTTAGGTTTTGAAAAATGAAAAGTTAAAAATGAAAACCAATTTGAAATGGAAAATCTTTTTGTGTTTTTATATTTTGAAAATATTTACAAAAGCTCAAACTTCTCGAAAGAAGGGTCTCCAAAACACATTACTCAAACGATCGAATAACTCAATCTTATCAACCGCTCCCCGGCAGCGGCGCCAAAAATTGATGTGTCGCGGGAGCAAAGTACAAGCTCAAACCACGGATCGTTATCCCAACGAGGGTTGAATATGGATCTCGTCACTCAAGACCGTGAGCTATGTGTGATGAATAAGTTTTAAAAGAAGGTTTTTGGTTTTGTTTACACTACAACGACAAATTAAAGTAAAGGAAAGCGGTAAAACGATATGAAATAAGAAAACAAGTAAAGTTGCATGAATAAAATGACTAAAGAAAGCGGTAAATGAAAGCGATAAGTAAATAAAACGGTAAATGAATTTAAAAGACAATGTGTTTGCAAAGCGACGCGAATAATTTCGTTAAGCTTGAGGTAAAAGTTTGCAATGAGTTATTCTCCTTTCTCGAGATTAGTTGTTAATTAATCTTTTGAAGAGATATCAACTCAAGACGAGTGGATTAATCGTTCAAAGGTTTCGTCTTCGAATAATTAACTCACACATCTAAGTAATCTTTCAATTACTTATCACAAACGTTTAACACTCTCACATAACTCACAAACTCGAATCACTAAGCAAACACGTTTAAAAACTACTCCCGACTCATATTAAAAACGTAAAGCGATAAATAAATGACAAGACTTGTAAAACATTAAACGTTAATAAAAGTTTAAAACTAAAAACTAAAGACACGAGACTTAAATAAGAAAATGTAACTAAAAGATTTTAGAAAATTCGACAGCATAACGTTTAGAATTAAGAAAAATGAAACCTCACTCGATAAACGATGAGGGTAAATAAAAGTCTAACTCGACTTGTAAAAGAAATAAGAAAAGAAGAGAAGAAGAAACAAGACACGACTCAAAATAAACTTGGACTAAAAATCAAACTCGCTATCTAAAACTACAAAACCAGACTCGCTACATAAAAAACCGCCTACTCGCTATCTAGTGTCCCATACTCGCTAGGTTAGAAAATGCACCATACTCGCTAGATGAAAATGAAACTCGCTAGAAACCATGAACCATACTCGCTAAACATGGTGCCAAACTCGCTGGACCTCATATTCAATCCAAACTCGCTAAGCTCTAAGTCCCTTACTCGCTAGCACTATGAAAATTGCCATACTCGCTAGACACCCTAAAAAACATACTCGCTATATTTATAAAAAAAACAACAAACTCGCTACTAAACCCTAAAAAATCTACTGGACTATTAATAACTTTNTTGGGCTTTTAGGTCGCTTTTCGTGTTGTTTTTGCAATATCCTTACCTGCACAGTCATAAACACAAAAACACGATATCTTTGGCTATGAACGTTAGTTTTTGGTCTTTTTATCACTTAAACTAAGGTCAAAAGTATGTGTAAAATAGCACATACCAATTTCTCCCATAAATCTAGCTTCTAGGTCGAGGTCTATATCTTCTCTTAATCTTGGCATATAAACGCCTCTAATTATACTTCTAACCGGATTCTCACATTTATAGACTAGTTTGTTATTCCCTATTTTTAATGATATTTTTTTTAAACACATTAATCTTAGCATGGGCAGCAGAAAAGAAAGGTCTTCCAAGGATTAAAGGAATCTTAACATCCTCGGGCATATCTAGTATTATAAAGTCAATGGGGAACACAAACTTCTCGATCCTAACTAGCACATTTTCAGCAATCCCCTCAGGTCGTTTTACCGTTTTATCAGCCAATACAATAAGCAGCTTAGTTGGTGTTAATTTTCCTAAGCCTAGGGTAGTGAATGTCTTAAAGGGCATAACACTAACACTAGCTCCTAAGTCAGCTAATGCATTATTGAAAGACATATCATTAATTGAACAAGGTAAAGTAAAACTCCCTGGATCCTTTTCTTTATGAGGCAAGGCATGTAGATCAGTTGCAGGGTTCTCTTCTTTCATTGCAGCCTTGATCTCTTCTTCACTCCTTGACTTCTCCTTGAGTAGTCTTCTAACGCTAATTGAAGAGTTAAAGAAATATTGGGGTTTTAAAACATCACCATTCTTCAATCTTCCAGGAAAAGGTATGTTAGGCATGACTTCTTTAGTAGTGGTTATGGCCTTGACATGATCTCTTGAATTAGTTTCAGTTGACCTAGGTAGAATTCCATATACCCTTTCCTGAAGCACCTTACCCATTTGACCTATTTGTTGTTCCAGTGCTTTGATCGAAGCTCCTTGGTTTCTTGTCATAGTATCCATTGAGGCTCGGATTTCTTTGATCATAGCAATGTTTTCTTCATGTCTTTTAGCAGCATCGGCCATAATTTGCTTTAGAGTGTCATCTAAAGTCTGTCTTCTCTCTTGATATGTGGGATTTCCATTGTACTTTTGATAGTACCCCGGAGCAGCTTCCCTAAACTTTCCCAAAGGTTGGAATGGTTGTCCAAATTGTGTGTAGTATGCTTCTTCAAAAGTCTCACTTTCATTATTTGTAGGGCAATCCTTAGTGTAGTGAGGTCCTTCGCATTTTTCGCATCCAACTTGGGCAGCCTACACTATTTCATCTCTTTTCTTCATCTCTCTACTAATTTTATCCAATTGAGCTTGAATTGCAGCATACCCGTCAAAATAAGTACTGCTCTTAGTTCTAGTAAAGGTCCCATCGTGCAATTTTTGAGAATGATCAGCAGCTTCTTGGATAGCTTTTCTAGCATTGGCTGCACTCATTTGTGGTACAGCTCCCTTAGCATCCAAGATTTGTCTAGTAGGCACGTCCAATCCTTGATAAAATAGTATTATCTCCTGTATTTTGGTTAGATAGTGTTGAGGAAATCTCGCCAATCAATATTTAAAGCGCTCCCAAGCCTGATAGAGAGTTTCATCGGGCTCTTGCTTGAAACTGTTGATAGCCTCCATCTTTTTAGCGGTCTTAGCAGGTGGACAATATCTTTTCAGGAATTTGCTCTTCAGATCTTCCCATTTTGTGATAGAACTGGCTGGTTCATTCTTTAGCCACTTATTAGCAGCTCCTTTAAGCAAAATTGGGAAGATTCGAAGCATAAGTTAGTCATCAGAAACTCCTTCTGTAGTAAACAAATCTGCGATCTCGAGGACTTTATCTACATGTTCATTAGCATCTTCATTTTCTGTCCCACTAAAAGCATTTTCTCTTAGCTCCTTGAGAAATTGACCCTTCAATTCAAACTTTGAGTTGTCGTCAAACTTTGGTCTAGCAACTCCTGAACTGTAGTCAGTACGGGTTTTGTTCATGTATTCCTCCATGGTAGTGTTTTCCGTCATTGTTTCTGTTTCTTCTTCCTCCTCTTGTTAAAAAAAATAATCAAGCTCGAATGAACTTGAAACTTCAAAGCCTTTTGTGCTGTAAAGCCTTCTTAGTAAATGTAAAGCTCATTCAGGATCTTTGAAAGGTGTAATTAAGTTCTTAGTTGAACTTCTGGTCATGCATTTCCTGAAATCATCACAAAAGCATCAGTAGGATATGTTCAAGAAAGTATTATATCAGAGAATTAACAACGAAAATGGAATACGAAAAACAAAAGTTGCTGATATCTGCAGTCGATGCGCCATATCCTTGAAAAAGGATACGCCGTATCTTATTACATTAAAATTAAATCAGACTTTTATTTAGAAAATAGATACGCTGCTTTTGAATTAGAATGCGCCGTACCTGTTAATTATCAAAAATCGATTATATTTATATAATTAAATGCGCCGTATTAGCAGAAGCTAATGCGCCGTATTTTCGTTATGATTCAAAATACAAGATTTTTGATTTAGTGAATAAGCCATATCGATAAAAATCGATGCGTCGCTTTTGTTTAATAATTCGAAAACTGTTTTTAATTTAAATATTAAATACGCCGTATCTGTTAAAACAAATGCATCGCATGGCGTTAGGGTTTCGAAAAATTTCTTATTAAAAACAGAGTACGCCGTATCTTGGGGAAAGATGTGTCGTACTCGAGTTATTAAAGGCGTTGTATTTTTATAAAATTAAAACGCAATACGCCGTATCTGTAAAAACAGATGCGCTATTTCATTTGTATCAGCTCAATACAACGACAGCAGTTTGTACAAAGAAAGAAAAATAAAATTAAAAATAAAAGTAAAAATAAAAATTACAGAAAATAAAAACACACAAAAACAGTAAATATGCAAATTACAAAATGAATGCAATCTATCTAATATACAACAAGTTAGGGGTTAGTGTCTAAAAACCTAATAAGAAGAAAAACCTAATTAAAATACTAATCAATTTAACAGAAAATAACAATTCACTCCCCCCAAAAACTTTATGCGCTGGGTGTGTCGTTGCGGTTAAGCAGTGTTAATGCCTACTCAAGTTTTACATTTATATTTAGCCTACTTATCAATAACACACACACTTAACGAGCAGTGTACCCGGTCAGTTTGAATATAATGATAAGCAAAGTGTCGATCACTAAGAGTGGAGCGTATTATCTAGTTATCCTAATCAGTATTTTAATGTCCTAAGTTAGTTTTACAGCCTAATCTAACGCAAGGGGGTTCAGCCTGAGACACTGGCATAGTTTGGTTATTTATTAAACAGTAAATTAAATTAATGAGCACGAATCAGCGAATAACATACACGTACACAGATAGATAATAGAGACTATAAGAAGACCTGTCCTGATAATTAAGCAGCTTGTCACTTGTTTTATTGCTAGTTTTATATGTAGTGTATATTAGTTAAATCTTTCTCGTTGGTTTCATTATATCAGCGAGTAAACCCTTAATGATTACTTATGACTATCCTATTTATCCAAAGACATCGGATTAAATAGGGGAGGAAGGGGTATGGCAGCCCAAGCAGTGCTCAGCTAGACACAGAGGTTATCAATGCACTAATATAAATTCACCAAAGACATCAAACATATAAACTTTAATTGATGGGAAAGCAATTTTAAGGCGGGCATATGATCTTGCGTACTCACATACTACCGGCCATCTATCCTGATGAATTAAAGCATACTATTACAATGAAACAAAACTACTTAATGAATTGAATACATACAGGACCTTCTTACAGCTCTAATATCTTTGTTTGGGGCGTGTCTTGTGTTGCTTGTTCGTCTGAATTCGACTCCTTAGGGTTATGGTGTACACCAAATTCGTCTAGGTCTTGGGGTATTTATAATTTCTGTCTGAGGGTTCGATGCGGCGCATTGAATAAGTAGATGCTGCGCATTGACTTAACTTTGCGTGGGGTCCAAGCTTATTATATTCTGGAATATTCGTACACCGCCTTTAGATGCGGCGTAACTTGAATCTTTATGCGGCGCATGTCCTTCAGTTGTCTTGGATTTTTACTGGTGAAGTCTTGATAGTGATACGCCGTATGTCAATTGTATAATGCGGCGTATCTGGAGTAGACGAGCTTGATCTTCTTCTTTGACCAAAGTTTCATATGCGGCGTATGGTATAATTCCATGCGGCGCATTCTTCAAAGTTAGGCAATGGTCTTCGAATTCATCTAAGTATGATATTGCAGCGTATCTTCTGGGTTTCAGTAGACTTTTGACATCTTGCTCATTTTGCTCCATAATTAGTCCGAAATCGCCAAGTTTCACCTATTACCTGTTTTTACCTAAGAATCACTAAAGTAAACATTAAAGCACCGATTCTCATACATAATAAAGTAAAACAAGTTAAATAAATAGGATAAATGATGATGATAAAATGTACTTATTTGAGTTCATTAATTTTTCATACATAGCAAATGGCATAAGACTTATACTAGCTCCTAGGTCGGCTAAAGCATTTCCAATTTATAAATCTTTAATTTGACAAGGAATAGTGAAACTCCCTGGATCCTTTTCTTTAGATGGAAGCTTGTTGAGCAAGGCTGCTGAGCTTCTTTCCCCCATTGTTACAGTACAAGCCTCTTCAAGTTTGGACTTGTTGGTTAGCAAGCTCTTCAGATATTTAGCATATCTTGGAATTTGCACTAGGGCTTCCATAAGTGGTATGCTGCAGCTGCTTGAGATTTTCCAGGAACTTTCTTTGATAGGCATCTTCTTTCTCCTTTCTCACTCTATGTGGAAAAGGAAGCATTGATCATTTAGGTTCAATAGAAGGTTCTTCTCTAATTTCAGGTTCTGGATTAGTCTCATTTGGTTGTTCTTGCTCAGATGGTACAGTTCCAGGGGAAATGTTGTTTGTGTTGTTATCCTCAGGTGTTTCTCCAATTTGAAATGTTGATTTACCGCCTCTATTTGTAATTCCTTTCAAGTCGTGCCTTACCAAAAGAACCTTGTGAAGTACTGTTGACAATTGGTGCACTTCAATTGCCAATCCATTAATCGTATTCTTTTGTTCCTTTAGTAACAGCTCGTGACTAGCTTTGAATTCATTAATAAAGTTCTTTGCTTCATGATGTTCTTTTTCACTTGCTTGAGCGATTATTAGCGCAAACTATTCCATGGTAAGATTTCTTCGAGGTTTTCCGAACCAGTTGAGGAAAATATCAAACATCGTTCCTGAAATATAAAGCACGTAGATTTCAAAGTAAAAACTTCCCAATGTACAGGTAAGTCAGAATATTCTCCATTCGGGAATAAGAAAAATAAAAGTTACTGATATCTGCAGACGATGCACCGTATCCTGGAACAAGGATACGCCGTATCTTATTACGTTAAAATTAAAATCAGACTTTTATTCAGAAAATATATACGCCGCTTTTTGAATTAGAATGCGCCGTATCTATTTAATATTAAAAAGAAGTTATATTTATAAAAATTAAATGCATCGCATGAGCAGAAGCTAATGCGTCGTATTTTCGTTACGTTTCAAAATACAATATTTTTGATTCAGTAATGCGCCGTATCGAATAAAATCGATGCGCCGCTTCAGTTTAATTAATTTGAAAACTGTTTTTATTTTAAAATATATAATACACCGTATCTGCGAAAACAGATGCGTCGTATGGCGTTAGGGTATCGAAAAATTCTTATTAAAAACAAAATACGCTGTATCTTGGGGAAAGATGTGTCGTACTCGAATTATTAAACGCGTTGTATTTATAAAAATTAAAACGCAATACGCCGCATCTGAGAAACAGATGCGCCGTATCCTTTGTATCAGCACAATACAACGTCAGAAGTTAGTACAAAAAGAGAATAAAACAAATAAAAAAATTAAAAAAATAATAAAAATTACTGAAAAATATAAATAAACAAAAAAACAGAAAATATGCAAATTATACAATGAATGCAATCTAACTAATATACAACAATTTAGTGGTTAGAATCTAAAAACCTAATAAGAAGAAAAATCTAATTAAAATACTAATTAGATTAACAGATAAAAAAATTCACTCCCCGGCAGGGGCGCTAAAAACTTGATGCGCGTGATGTGTCGTTGCGGTTTAGCAGTATTAATGCCTACTCAAGTTTTAAATTTATATTTAGCCGACTTATCAATAACACACAAACTTAACGAGCAGTGTACCCGGTCAGTATGAATATAATGGTAAGTAGAATGTCGATCACTAAGAGTGGAACGTATTATCTAGTTAATCTAATTAGTATTTTAATATCCTAAGTTAGTTTTACAGCCTAATCTAACGCAAGGGGTGTTCAGCCTGAAAGACTAGCACAGATTGGTTGAGTTAAACAGTAAATTAAACTAATGAGCACGAATCAGCGAATAGCATACACATACACGGATAGATAATAGAGACTATAAGAAGACCTGTCCTGATAATTAAGTAGCTTGTCACTTGTTTTATTGCTAGTTTTATATGAATTGTATATTAGTTAAATCTTTCTCGTTGGATCTCATTATATCGGCGAGTAAACCCTTAATGATTACTTATGTCTATCCTATTTATCCAAAGACGTCAGATTAAATAGGCGAGGAAGGGGTATGGCAGCCTAAGCAGTGCTCAGCTAAACACAGAGGTTATCAATGCACTAATATAAGTCACCAAAGACATCATCATATAAACTTTAATTGATGGGAAAGCAATATTAAGGGGTGTGTATGATTTTCCGTAGTCACATACTAATGCCCATCTATCCTGATGAATTAAAGTGTACTATTACAATAAAACAAAACTACTTGATGAATTAAATACATGCAGGACCTTCTTACAGCTCTAATATCTTCGTTTGGGGNAATGCACTAATATAAGTCACCAAAGACATCATCATATAAACTTTAATTGATGGGAAAGCAATATTAAGGGGTGTGTATGATTTTCCGTAGTCACATACTAATGCCCATCTATCCTGATGAATTAAAGTGTACTATTACAATAAAACAAAACTACTTGATGAATTAAATACATGCAGGACCTTCTTACAGCTCTAATATCTTCGTTTGGGGTGTGTCTTGTGTTGCTTTTTCGACTGAACTCGGCTCCTTAGGGTTATGTTGCACAAAAAATTCGTCTAGGTCTTGGGGTATTTATTGTTTCTGTCTTAGGGCTCGATGCGGCGCATGTCATAAGTTGATGCGGCGCATTGACTTAACTTCGCGTGGGGTCCAAGATTAATATATTCTGGAATATTCGTACACCGTCTTCAGATGCGGCGTAACTTGAATCTTTATGCGGCGCATGTCCTTCAGTATCTTGAATTGTATCTGGTGAAGTCTTGATAGTGATACGCCATATGTCAGAAGTGTAATGCGGCATATCTGGAGTAGAACGAGCTTGATCTTCTTCGTTGATCAATGTTTCATATGCGGCGCATGATAAAATTACATGCGGCGCATTCTTCAAAGTCAGGCAATGGTCTTCGAATTTGATGCGTAAGGATTGCTTACGCACTTTGTTTTACCTCTCAAGGGATCTCAAGAGGCTTACAATCCCCACCAGGCAGTGTACCTGACCGATGTAGTATAGTGTAGTGGCAAGTACCGGGAGATTGATCGTTCTCTCACAGGGAATAGTGTTCGTTAGGTTAATGACTACTCTAATTAAGGTCTAAGGGTGGAGGATGATTATTTTTGTATTTTTATGTTTTTTAGAAAGCAGTAAAATCTCGTTTTTGAAGGAGTGGGCGAAATTAGTTGCTAGTCAACTAACCCAAGTTATCTACTTATGCAATTAATTTAAATTTGAGAAAACAATGGTGGGGAAAGTAGTGTTTACTTAGATTTCATTACTCCCTAACTATCTTTTACCATGTAATTAGTATGTTGAGTTTGCGTGGATGACGGGTGTATTCCTAACAAGTCGTAGGGAGTGCGTTCAATTCCCTAACTCTATAAGCTCCTACCTCACTCTTTGACGATACGTCAAG
>LBNU01002974.1:28144-48269 GCA_014162995.1 Artemisia annua
TCTTCTTATTCTTTATTATGTGGTTTTATGTGTGAATTTATTTCTCAGTCCTCTAAATTTCTTCCTTACTAATGTCGGTGTAAATCAATTTATCTTGAGTGTTTTCCTGTTTCCTTTTATTTATTAATCCTTTCATTCATAGGTTTTAGTCTCCAACTACTTCTTAAATGATATAGTGTTTAGATCGGTATATTTTTCTATGATTGTAACTATTTGCAAATACTATCCGGTACAGCATTATAATTTCCTTACATAAGTTTGTTACTTTTATGACATGACTAGCTAGGCTTTGTATTACTTTAGAGTTGTTGTTTTCCTGCATTAGGAATCTATGGTTTCATCATCATTATACTACAACTCCAATTTCTGATCTGGTGTTTGAGTCTGCTTGTTGTATCTTTTTCGCCTAAGTGCCTAGTTTCTTAAAGTTCCAACAATATCTTAGGGGTTTGTGCTTATTGTTATGAAGTTAATGATTTGGGTAAAGATTGGTAAAGGTATGCTTTCAGCAGTTTTCTCTTTTTTCTTATCTGATTGAGTCGTTTCATAATGCTCAATAGTTTCCAATAATCCATTTGCTTCTAGATTAATTTGATTCGAATGGCCATAGTGAGTATTCGCGGGTTTTCAATCGGGCATTGGAACTTGAGGGATGGTATTGTTGTAACCAGTCTCTTTATATTCCATTTTTACCTTCTTTTGTCATTTTCAATATTTTATTTAAAGTTTAATCTCCTAAATTTAACAACGGGATGTGTTAAGTGTATTTTTGCGCGTACAAGTGTTTTTGAGTCTATTTGCAAATCAAAACTAAAGGAATTATATCCTCCTGGGTTGTAACAATCATAATGAAATATACCTAAGGTTAATTACTCCTTATAGTTTTCCCGTTATAATAAGCGTGTATTCACTAGGTTATTATTAAAAATGATAAGATACTTATGTAGTAACTATCTAAGTCCTAACCTATACTAAATCTTCAAGTAGTAAGTATAAAATAAAAAGGGGTTAGGTTTGAAGATTTTAAAACACTTAGAGGGTTAATAACCTTTGTTTCCTTTTTTGTTCGGTGTGCCCTATAGGCCTTCTATCCGGCCTCTTTTTTTTTTACGTTATCTCTTTGAGAGATAAGTTTTGGTCTCTTTCTCCTCCTTCTGGTTGAGCCGATTGACTGCTATGCCACTTGAGTTGCCGCCTGTATGTGGTTGGTTGGACCCTCTTCTCCAGGGTATTCGGTGTTCCTTCTTTGGCGCGGTTATCCTTCTCGGATTGTTCTTCCGTGTATAAAATTAATCAAGATGTTCTGGAGTGGAAAAAGGAAATTGATTCTGGATAACACAGGTGTGTTTGTTCCTTAATGAATCAATTTTGATTTACCCCTTTTTATGATGACTCGTGTTGGTTATAATTGTGTTCTTGAATCGAATTTTAAGGATTTCTTATGAAAATCTTCGTTCCCTTTGTTATTTTCTGAGGGAATTAAGAAAAAATGAATCGGTACTTTTTTGCAAAATTTGTGATACCCTTTCTAGATGTCGGTCATTAATTACGAGGTGACTAGTTGTTTTGTGTATCCATTCGAATCACAAATGATTTTTTTTTCTATGATTGTGGTTCGGTTTGGGTTAAAAATTTAAGAAAAATATTTTGGCCGTTTGTATTTCTGGGTTTCTTTGATCGATTCTGGGAAAATAAAATTTAGGATTGGTATATGATGATTTGGGTTAGTGATTCCAAACCGCTCTTGATACCAATGTTGGCCTCCTTAATCGGATTATGGTTTAACAACATTCAATATACCAATAATATAACACGGTTGCCACTTCCCTCCAATAATTCCTTGGTAAGTGAATTTGGAGGCATTTTTTTAACTCATTAAGAACCCGTCCCCAAAATGATTGCTTATCTTGGTCATTTCCGACTTGATTATCTTCGGAAACGAAAACATAACACCCGGCTAATAATATTTTCTCTACTTGCATCCCACGAGTAGACGTCTTTAAAGATCCCTCGATTGTTGTGGTTGTTTTTAATGAGTTTGGTGGGTCTTTTGCCTTTTCTTCGCCTTTCAAGAATAGATTATATTTGACCAATTTTGCTACTATTTTTTATTTCCATTCTCTATATTTATTTAAAAAAAACAAAATTTCTAGAACCTCAACTAAACGTACGCTACAGCACAGTCAAAGTTGAAATGGCGGAAAATTTAAATTTTTCAGGACGCATTATATGCTTGGATTCTTCTATCGGTAAATTTTCAGGACGCATTATAGCAAATTTTTATAAAATAATCGTGTTTATGTATTTTTATATATGTATGCATGTTTTTATGATGTCCAACGTTCGACGAATTGTCCCAACTGAAACGAAATTATAAATCATTGCAATAGTTTGCATGTAAAACAGTAAGTTCACGGATGATTTGTTGTTTTCTGATTCACTATTAATCAAATCTTTACGGATAGTGATCGGATTAGCTCATCCGTTATTAAAATTTATTAATGGTATAATCACTAGAAAGGATGACAATACGATGTTGGCCTCCTTAATCGGATCTATGGTCTAATAACAATTCACAATATACCAAAATATTACACGATTTGCTTCAAAATGCTTTATATTAATCAAAGTATAAATCTGTCATCAAGTTTTCTAGTTACAGGATCTAATCTATTTATAAGAAATGAAAAGGTGTGACTTGAAGCATTGATGCTTCGGTTTGTGTTGGTTCGACCCAACAGTCATGTTGTTTCANTAATAACAATTCACAATATACCAAAATATTACACGATTTGCTTCAAAATGCTTTATATTAATCAAAGTATAAATCTGTCATCAAGTTTTCTAGTTACAGGATCTAATCTATTTATAAGAAATGAAAAGGTGTGACTTGAAGCATTGATGCTTCGGTTTGTGTTGGTTCGACCCAACAGTCATGTTGTTTCAGAAATAACTGTCATTTGACAGTTATTTTACATAGTTGACTTTTTACATGGTTGACTTTGACCTCCGGGTTTGACCTTCTAAATGGGCAAGTTTTGGGTAAGATTGTGATTAACCCAACGTATGACACCTTTCATAAACATGTAGTAGTATAGGGTCAATAACTTAATATAGTAGATGGGAGTAAAGTTGTAAACAAGCCAAATAAGCTGGCGCAAAAAGGCTTTTTAAAAAGAAGTTACTTGAGTTTAAGTGCGACTGTGCAAGCTCTTTTGTGACGCCCAAGCACTTTTTTACGTTGTTGTGTTTTGATAGAGCAACAAGCTCGTAAGCTTATTGAAATACGCAGTTACGCAATCATTACCGTAGCAATGCCTTTTGAGATAAGATCGTTAGAATTAAAGAGAACTTCATAAATTTCTCTACTCACATCATGAATTTTATTTATAGTAATCTCAAGGGACACATACATTTGAGAAAATGGACTACGAATGATGACGTATAGTTTGTACTCGGGTCACGAGCCCGGTTAGTGGACGCTACTAATATCAAGCCCATCACGCGTGGGCTATCATAATAAAGGTTTGGGCCTACAAAGGCCCAAGATCTAATCTATTATATTCGGTCTTGATATGGGATCTCTTATTTATGGGATAAGGATCAATGGACCAAATAAGTCGGGATACGCCGAAGGGTAAGGAACACGAAACCAACAAGGATTTCGTGTGTATATAAAGGGCATCTCGGCTCTCATTAAGGTATCACCTCATAACTCTAACTCTTCACTAAAACCCTAAAACCGATTACTTAGTCTCACGCCGGAGGATAATCGTGGGAGACAATCCCACGGTAAGCCTAACGGTGTTTTTTGCTCTCTTAGTGCGCAGGTCTCAGCATCAAGATCTAATTGGTACGGGAATAGGAATCCAAACAAGGAACGCCCAACTTTTGTATCAACAAGTGGCGCCATCCGTGGGACCACACACTAAGAACTCTGCTAAGAACTAGAATGACAAAGCACGGAAACTTAAACCAGCGGACTCCGCAGGTGAAGAAAACGTATGGTGACCTACAGGGGAAGAAGCAGCAAACTGATTCAACCCCTAACCAGGCCTCTGAAATAACCAGTGCGCCCAAACACCAAGGATCAGGCTCAGATCTGATCTTTCCGACAATAGGACCGCTCACAGGGACTACCCAGGCCACTACGACAACCACTAGCGCAGAAGATCTACAGCGCACTCCTTTCACCACTCCCCACCAAACGGTGCCAGAAACAAACCCCAATGAGCCGCCACGTGCGCCTAATCGAGACAAGGGTCCTAATTTGGAAACAGACATCCTCGCGCTAGAAGGAGTCGCGCCTGAACTAGCACCAACTGATTTCGTGTCTCAAAACTACGAAACCTTGGCTGCCCTTATGCAAGAGGAAGCGAAAAAGAGGTCAAGCCAGAGCCTGCAAGCCCGGCTCAACTTCGGCCCTGAGTATGAAGCATCTCCACCGCTTCACCAAAAAGAGAGGCGCGAGAAGGATAACCGCCGACTCCCAGTGTTTACTAGGATCGGAAGGAAAGTTATGGACGATGAAACAGCTGACTTACAGTACCTGGAGGAGCATGAAGACGATGAAAGGCGTACCAATGTCCACACTAGGCTTGGTAGTCGCAGGGTTCATGATAGACTTGGGCGACAACGCTCCCCAAGTGAAAGCCCTTCAAGGCTTGGTAGTCGCAGGGTTCATGATAGATTTGGGCGACAGCGCTCCCCAAGCGAAAGCTCTTCAAGCTCGGATTCCGAGGACAGTCGATGCAATTGCCGCAAAAAAGTAAGCTCATCCTCAAGTGACTCTTCGGACAACGAGGACGAAGAAACAGGACAATGGAAGTCCAGGAAAAGATACCACGACCAGGAGGACGAAGATATGTCTCGTCCCTGGCGCCGCCAAAAGGTTGATGCGTTCACTCGGCGCATCAGCGATTTTTCAGAAGATAAGAAAAGGCGCATGCCCGCTAATGTTAAAACTTATGATGGGATAGGTGATCCTGACGACCACCTAAAAGTTTCGAATCAGCCGGTACCATCGAAAATTGGCCACAACCCGTGTGGTGCCACATGTTTAACTCTACATTGGTAGGGAATGCGCGAAACTGGCTTAGTAAGCTGCCACGAAGAAGCATCGATGGGTTTGAAGAGTTGCGAAAGGCGTTTCGCTTAAACTTTACTCAAAGGAAGAAGTGCGCCAAGAACCCTGTCGAGCTTGCTAGAGTAAAACAGCGCCAAGGGGAATCCACAAGCGCTTATGTGGAGCGCTATAAGGACGAATGCATACACGTCAAGGCATGCCCCGAAATACTAAAGATCTCAGGATTTATGAACGGGGTCAATAACCCAGAACTTATCAAAAGGATAAACGATAAGGTCCCTCAAACCTTTGACGAACTTATGAAGCGCACGAGGTCCTTTATCCAAGGAGAAGCCGCCGCTGCGGATAGCAAGAAAGGCTATTCAAACTATAGGTGACAAGAACAGGTCAGGAGACAATCCAACGACCAGAGTAGCAACCGTAACAAAAGCTACCGCAGTCAAGGGGGTGGACGAGAGAATGACAAGTATACCCAACTAACGAAGACTCCAAGGGAGATATTTGTGACAGAAGGCGCGAACTTCCCGAAACCCCCACCAATACGCACCCCAGAAGAGCGGCACGTAGGGAACGGGTACTGCGAGTATCATGGACAGAAGGGCCACACAACCAATGAGTGTGTCCAATTGCGCCAACTAATTGATAAGCTAGTAAAAGAAGGCAGATTGGATCATCTAGTTAAGAACATCAAGGATGGGAAAAACAAACAAAAGACCGGGAACAAGAAAGAAACACCTAAGGACAAGGCTGATACCATCTACATGATACAATCATGGCAGCGAAAGACTAGGCAAAAGGTCAGCCAAAAGTTTTCTTATGGAAGCGAAATCTCTTTCCCCACCTTGGCTGCGGACAACGCAGTAGCGGAGCCACTCACCATCGAGATAAGTGCGGGGGGTCACGATACCACCGCATGTATGTCGATGTAGGGGCATCCGCAGACATAATGTATGAACATTGTTTCAAAAGATTGCGACCTGATATACGAAGTCAGTTGAGCCCGGCCACGACGTCGTTGACTGGCTTTACGGGAGAAAAGATATGGCCCATGGGGCAAATACGATTACTAGTTGTCGTTGGTAATAAGGAACACTCCACGGCGGCCTGGATGAATTTTATGGTGATCAGATCTCCTTCGCCATACAATGGCATTATTGGAAGACCAGGAATATCAGCCATACGCGCGGTACCGTCCACAGCACATGGGATGCTCAAATTCCCGGTAGAAGGCAGCATTGTCACCCTCTACAATACCACCGTACCACCTAGAGAGTGTAACACGATTACATGTGAGACGACACACACTCCAGAACAGCGCGCAGCTAAAGTATCAAACCTGAAGGTCGCAATTCATCCTGATTACCCGGAGCAAGAAGTATCGATCGGGGGATCGCTGTCTGATAAAGGCAGAGCGGCCGTGTGCGCGCTCTTGCAAAGGAATCTGGATATCTTCGCATGGGAATCAAAGCACATGACTGGTGTGCCACGCTCAATTACAGAACACAAGTTGAAAATCCGACAAGGATACTCCCCAGTACGGCAGAAAAAGCGCGGCCAGGCTCCGGAGCGCGCAAAAGCCATTCTGGAGGAAGTACACAAGCTTGTGGACGTAGGTATCATGCGAGAAGTCTATTACCATGACTGGCTCTCCAATCCAGTGATGGTGAAAAAGAGTGATGGTAGTTGGCGGATGTGCGTGGATTTCACTGATCTCAACAAAGCATGTCCACAAGACTGTTACCCACTACCAGAGATAGACTGGAAGGTAGAATCTTTGTGCGGATACCCTTTTAAATGTTTCTTAGATGCATACAAAGGGTACCACCAAATCCAAATGGTTAAAGAAGACGAGGAAAAAACAGCCTTCCACACAAGCCAGGGTGTCTATTGTTATACAAAGATGCCTTTTGGCTTAAAGAATGCGGACGCCACCTACCAGCGATTGGTAGATAATGCATTTGAAAAACAAGTGGGCCGCAACCTAGAGGTCTATGTTGACGACCTTGTCATAAAAAGCCATACCGAAGACGAATTGGTGCGCGACATTGAAGAGACATTTAGAACACTAGGAAAAATCAACATGAAGTTAAATCCTAGGAAATGCGCTTTTGGCATTACAGAAGGCATGTTCCTTGGATACTTGATAGAGCCTGATGGCATTAAGCCATGCCCAGAAAAACAAAGGCCGTCATCCAACTCCCTTCACCACGCACGTTGAAAGAAGTCCAGTCTCTGAATGGAAAACTAGCCGGGTTGAACAGATTCCTGTCGAAGTCAGCAGATAAGTCACTCCCCCTCTTTAAAACACTCAAGAAGTGTACAAAAAAGGGAGACTTTCGTTGGACTGCGGAAGCGGAAGAAGCTTTTACACAGCTTAAGCGATATAGCAGCGCTTCCCACGCTAGTCGCACCCCGACCAGGGGAAGAGTTAATTGTGTACTTGTCTGCGACTCAGGGAGCAGTCAGCGCGGTGCTACTGACAGATAGGAACTCCGTACAAACACCGGTATATTTTGTAAGCAAAGCACTCAAGAAGACAGAGATCAACTATAGCGCAATGGAAAAGTTGGTCTTGGCGTTAGTATTCGCCGCCAAAAGACTGCGGAGGTACTTTCAAGCACACCCAATAGCGGTGATCACGGACCAACCTATCAAGCAATTTATCTCCAAACCCGATGCATCAGGGCGATTACAAAAGTGGAGTGTGTTGCTAGGCGAATATAACATCTCTTATAGACCACGCACCGCGGTTAAGGGGCAGATACTTGCATACTTCATCATTGAAAAACCAGACACTGATGCTGCACTTCACGGAGCAAGGAAGAACTACACGAACCATGGGTCCTATTCACGGATGGATCTTCTTGCGTGGACGGATCGGGCGCAGGCCTTATCCTTACTAGTCCAGAGGGAATGGAATTCACTTACGCAATGCGCTTTGAATTCACAGCCACGAACAACGAGGCAGAGTATGAAGCCCTAATTGTTGGATTACGCATTGCAACTCGAATGGGTGTACGTAACCTAGAAGCAAATGTGGATTCCCGATTAGTAGCCAACCATGTGTTGGGCGAATATGTGGCTAAAGAGGATAACATGATTTAATACCTCGACAAGACCAAATCGCTAATCCAGGGTTTTGACAGGTTTACCATCAAACAAGTTCCTAGAGGGGAAAATAGAAAAGCGGATGCACTAAGAAAGATCGCATCTACAAGCTTTGCGCACCTGTCAAAACAAGTATTGGTGGAGGTCCTAAAGAACAAATCCATCTCGGAGATGGAGATATCTACGGTGATAGAGGACCAGGATCCTACGTGGATGAACCCTATCATCGAATTCATAAGCAAGGGCATATTGCCCCATGAGCAGAAGGATGCTCGACGGATACGGCACACAGCGCAGAGGTTCGAACTTCGAGATGGTATCCTATATCGGCGCTCATTTCTACAACCTTGGCTTCGATGCGTTGGGCCTCTTCAGGCAGATTACGTACTCCGAGATATCCACGCCGGTTCATGCAGTATGCACTCAGGACCACGGTTCGTAGTAGCACGAGCCTTGCGGTCAGGATACTATTGGCCCACTATGCATCGCGATGCGCGTGATATGATAAAGAAATGTAGCGACTGCCAAGTTCATAGACCTATCCCGCGCCAACCACAACAAGAGCTAACGCCTATTACTTCGCCATGGCCATTCTATAAGTGGGGTATTGATATTGCGGGCCCCTTCCCTGTTGCAGCAGGGGGACTGAAATTTCTTATTGTGGCCATAGACTACTTCACTAAGTGGATTGAGGCAAAAGAAGTGGCTACAATCACAGGTAATCAAGTAAAACGATTTGTTTGGGAGAATATTGTATGCCACTTTGGATTACCTGGGGAAATCATTTCGGATAACGGAAAACAATTCTGCGATAACCTGTTCAAAGACTGGTGCGCGAAACTAAATATTACACAACACTTCGCGTCGGTTAAACACCCACAAACCAATGGTTTGGTTGAGCGCGCAAATCGCAGTCTGGGCGAAGGAATTAAAGCGCGCCTAGACAAACACAAAGGAAGATGGGTGGATGAATTGTCGCACGTCTTGTGGGCGCACCGCACGACAATCAAAGTTAGCACTGGAGACACTCCCTTTTCTCTTGTCTATGGGACAGAAGCTGTCATACCAGCTGAAATTGGGATGCCAACTATTCGTACGGCAGAAGTTAATGTCGCAACCAATGACGACTAACGACGTATAGACTTGGACCTATTGGAAGAAAGGCGCGAACGCGCAGCTATATGTGAGGCAAGAGCTAAGTCGAAAATGAAGGGATACTACGATGCTAAAGTTCGAAGCACCTCATTCAGACCAGGCGACTTTGTATATCACACTAATGATGCAAGCCACGCAGAAGATACAGGAAAACTTGGACCAAAGTGGTAAGGACCCTATGAGGTCACAGAAGCGCTAGGAAAAGGCGCGTACAAGCTGCGTAACATGGATGACCGTGAGCTATAACGCACATGGAATATTTGCAATCTCAAGAGATGCTATCTTTAGGAAAGGTTACGGCCCCGCGCACGGACACCTCCGCACTTTAGTAAGTGCTCAATAAATGTCCGTGTATTTACATTTTGTTTTATCTAAGCAAATGTTTTTCTCTTCCCAAAAACTTGCAAGCATTAATTAAATGTCGCGGTTTCTAGCTAACACCGCGACACACTTCACTTTGTTATTTACATATTATTTATGTCTCAATATTGTTGTTATATTATCTTTTGCCTTCATGGCGTGCATGCACTTATTAAAACCCATGATGGTAAAGGATGAGTAAACCTACCAAATAACTCGTTGAGTAAGAGGGTTGCAAACCCATCAACATTGGATCACGCATCCTTGTTAAACACCTTACTCTCAAGATGTTGGAGTAAGTTCAATGTGCATCCCACGACGGATGTGCAACAATGCACACTGTGTGCGTTTTACAAATTAGGAGTCAAGACTCTTGACTCCTTGATATGGTATTCGCAGTACACTGCATGTCAACCCATACACTTATGAATTTTATATTCGCGTATACATTAAGTTATGAACTTCATACACAATTATGTTATAAGTGATTATAGATTCCTGTAATCTCTTTTAAGTACGTTTATATAACAGTTCGATTCTTAGACATAACATGGACGTCTTTTATGCAAAGACAGATAACTAAGTACAAACATCATAATACAATATGCGTACAATCACACCTTCAAAATAACATTTTATTATGGACTACGAGTTCATACAAAGAATAGATTCAACATGCACATGTGCAACAAAATGTTAATCTATTACAAAACATCACATAGCCAAAACAGCCTACATACTATGGGAACGTTTAAGCTCTGAGCTGCCGACTCGGTACGCAGCACTCCCAGCTTCCTCAAGCTTCTTCAACAGATCACTATCATTGGGTGACACTTTCGCCACGCTAACAGGTACCCCATCAGATCTCGGAATATGTGCTGCACCAAGACCACAAAGGATGGCTTTCCCCTTCACACCCTTCTTCTTCGCAAGTCTCATAGCATGGTCCTCTAAGGATTCCTTCAGAGGGATCTCCTTCTCAAGGGCAAAAGGGTTTAGGATGTCATGCGGACGAGCAAAGATAGGTACCTGCAGCTGCGACACATCTGGCTTCAAAAAGTAATCAGGTTGTGCCTCAGCGCCTTCTGCTGTGTGCCTAGCCAAGGTTAACCCCTCCATAATAACGCTTATGGGGTAGTCTTGGTCGCGCTCCAGTTGAGCAATGTGAGGAAGCTCTAAAAGCTTCATCTTCTCCATAGCAGTGACAAGCTTAGCATAGGCATCCCCGTTGTAGCCTGGCACTTGTATGATCGGCACTGTCAACATCTTGTTCTCATGCAGCTCCTCTATAGCCTCCGCCTTGCCACGCACCAACGCGCATTGAACAACATCACCAAAAGACGCTCTCACCTCTTGAGACTCCAAAGTACTCAAAGCAGCAAGGCGCAGGCCATGGCTGATAAGCCACCTGTGCTCAGCAATTAATGAGACCAGATGTGGGTATAGCTCTTCATCATACTCAATACTGAGCTTGCGCAGCTTAGCCTCTTGCTTCTCCAACGCCTCCTCCACAGCCTTGCGAAACTCATCCAACCTAGAGAAATGTTCATTCTTGTTTTGTTCCATGTACTTCAAGACCCAAAGACAAGTGGCCTTGTAATCTTTGAAAGCAGCACGCTCTTGGCTCACTTGGGCAAGTAATGACATCTTCTCCTCAGCAAGCTTCTTGGCATACAAATCTGTTGACTCTACCTCAGCCCGAGCATCAGCCAACTGCGCCTTCAGTAGCGCAATTTCCTCATCTTTTTGCGCACTACTGCTACCTTCACCGGCATACCTTGCTTTGAGCTGAGCAACTAATGTGGCCTGGTGCGCAGCGGCCAAACCTAGCTCCTCTATCAGATAATCCGTTGGCACATACTCAAAGGCCTTCGGCTCAGTCCCTTGGCTCTTCTGCGAAGGCTCATCAATATCAAGGGGACTCGCCTTGGGAGGCGATTTCCCAGCATGCGCAGCAGCATCCCCAGCAGCTTCAACACTGCACGCAAATGACAATGGTTCAAAGTTATTTTATAGTATCAACGGAGAAGATGAAATGAAGTTTTTTAAAGACACAAGTTTCATTACTTACTTGGGGGGAGGATTTTCAGTTGTATCCTTGTCAGCAATGGTGAGCAACGCATCCTCCTCTGATGACGCATCTACGGTGATAACATGGCGCCTTCTCTTGCATGTGCCTGCGCCATCACCACCAGAAGCTTTCTTGCACTTCACCCCTTGGCTCGCCTCCTCTGGCTCACTTTCAGACCTAAGGATCCCCACACTTTCTGACGAATCTGTGCGTGATAGCTATGGGGATTGTACCCTCAGATTCGGAACACTGCGCACTGGGGTCGCCTGTAAAACTACTGGGGAGGCATTCTCCGGCTCCTCCTGTACAAACTCCATTGTGCGCCCTGCAGTAGCCTCCAATATTGGCGCCTCATCTTCTCTCAAGGGGCACACCCCTACGGTTACCTGTGTGGGCCTCGCCAGTTTCACTACGCTGAATAGATCCATCTCTGCGCAAAAACAACAAGCAAACAAAAAGGGGTTACATAATCTACAATAAAAAAGAGCGCTTACACTAATAAGCGAAGGAGAGGGAAGGACAAGCACCCACCCCGGTTCTCCTCGTCCAAAAAAGTTGGCACCTCGTAAGGACCTTGGAAGTAGTTACGNGGGCCTCGCCAGTTTCACTACGCTGAATAGATCCATCTCTGCGCAAAAACAACAAGCAAACAAAAAGGGGTTACATAATCTACAATAAAAAAGAGCGCTTACACTAATAAGCGAAGGAGAGGGAAGGACAAGCACCCACCCCGGTTCTCCTCGTCCAAAAAAGTTGGCACCTCGTAAGGACCTTGGAAGTAGTTACGACTAATGCCCATATGCACCAAAAACTCTTCTGGGTAGGAGTTGATGGGGATGCGATTGGCATTTATCGTTTCAGCATCATCTGCGCTATATGTCCCGGGGTTTGGGCGCTTATCCTTCGGTAACGACCCTTGGGTATAGAACTCGAAATCCCATGGGAAAAATGTATCGTCAACCCAGAAGAATTTCTCTCTCCAGTTCCTAAGCGCATCTAGCTTTTCCGTATAGCATTGCAGTCGCCCTGTGCTCTTGGAAAAGGACACCCACCCGTTTGACCACGTCGTGTGATAAAACGCGCGGAACAGATTGATGGTAGGGTTAATCGCCAACAAGCGACAGTTGACTTCGAAATTGGTTACTTTGGCTGCGCCTATGCAGTGCAGTTGGGATATATGGAGGCGATAATAGTTAAGAACATCGCACAAGAATAGCGAAATGGGCACACGTTGATTCGCAAATTCGAAAAAACGTGTGTATACCCCTACTTTCCCTTCAAGGAACTCCGCTATGGATGTAGTCGCCACCGGTACTACCGGGTGCAACGCGAGCGGGACATAATAATCCGAGGTGAACTCACGAAGTTCGTCCTCGGTTATATTGGAGGTAAAGTCGGATAGTTTGAGAACCATTATTAGAATTTTATAGATTCAGACGCGCACGCGCTATTACCTTGAAGATCGTTGATTTCTTGATTGAGGTTTGGGAAGCTTAACAATGGTGGAAATGAAGATTTTTACTGTGATAGCCACAGTGAAAGGGAGGCTACACTTTATATAAGGTTACACACATTCATGGATGCTTGACATGTGTATCCCACTTGCCCTAATCGTGTGGCTGGGAGATCAAGAGGTGAGATACTTTTCACCCACCCTCTCACGATTTACGAGGGATACTTGGGATTTATTTGGACTAGATTCATCGTATACCTTTTTGGCGGGAAACACTTGAATATTCCCCGCCACGCATTCTGGAATATTTTCGCTACAATTGTTAGTCTAGCATCCGCGGTTGCACCTTGCGCATACTAGACTGGGGGGACATGATGACGTATAGTCCGCACTCGGGTCAGGAACCCGACCAATGGACATTACTAATACCCAAGCCCATCACGCACGGGCTATCATGATAAAGATTTGGGCTTACAAAGACCCAAATTCGAATATATTATTTATGGTCTTGATATAGGATCTCTTATTTATGGGATAAGGATCAATGGACCACATAAGTAGGGATACGCCGAAGGGTAAGGAACACGAAACCAACAAGGATATCGTGTGTATATAAAGGGAATCTTGGCTCTCATTAAGGTATCATCTACTAATCCTAACTCTTCACTAAAACCCTAAACTGATTACTTACTCTCACGCCGGAGGATAATCGTGGGAGACAATCCCACGGTAAGCCTAACGGTGTTTTTTGTTCTCTTAGTGCGCAGGTCTCAGCATTAAGACCCAATTGATACGGGAGCAGGAGTCGTTCGTTCCTTGCGGGTTGAAAACATAGTTGTTTATATTAAATTGGGATAAGGATCAATGGACCGCATAAGTAGGGATACGCCGAAGGGTAAGGAACACGAAACCAAAAAGGATATCGTGTGTATATAAAGGGAATCTTGGCTCTCATTAAGGTATCATCTAATAATCCTAACTCTTCACTAAAACCCTAAACTGATTACTTACTCTCACGCCGGAGGATAATCGTGGGAGACAATCCCACGGTAAGCCTAACGGTGTTTTTTGTTCTCTTAGTGCGCAGGTCTCAGCATTAAGACCCAATTGATATGGGAACAGGAGTCCAAGCAAGGAACGCCCAACTTTTGTATCAACAAATATAATTTAGATTCACGTACTACTATACAGATGGAGTGTGTACGACTTAGTGTTTAGATAAGTCACAACAGTGGGTTCTGGAGTGAGTTACTCATTTTTCTGTTTCTTAGATTGCGGATTACTTTCTTGATTGGTAGAGGATGTGAATAACTCTTTTCTAACTGACGGGTTGACTGGCGGCTGCGTAACTTCATTCATATCTGCTGGGGTCTCCTGTGTTGCACTTGGTGTCACGGGTGGCGGACTAAAAGTTGTTGTCATAGGTTCGTTTGCTGGTGCAGTAGCCGGTGATGAAGGCCTGATGTGTTTCTAAAGCTTTAAATTTATAATACTAATTTCACCAATTCCTCAATATATAAAACACACGGGTAAAGTATAACCCCCATTTATAGTAAAGGTTTTAGGTAAGACCAGGTTGTCCCAAGAGATTGTAGAAAAGCCAAGTTAGCAATTGTGTCAAAGTATAGTCCCTAGATTGTCACTTATCCAAAGATTGGTAATTTGGTTATTTAGATTGCTTATCAATATGATTAAAGGTTATGTTTATTTAGGCTGAGAAACATGGAAGTAAACATGTAAATGACAAGCAAGCAATCATGAACAAGATTTATAATCAAGAGATGACTGGTGATCACTCCTACATATAACTATCCAACATATTAAGAATCCCATTCGACCTATAATTCTCAATATATCAAATGCATTAAGGTTGGTTCATAACAGAAGTATACATAAGCCAATTTCCTCATCAAGTTCGTTAGACATGAGATAAGGCATTAAACAAGATAATGAATGGGTTGATAAATGTTTTGTCGACCAATTTCTACAAGGTAAACACCAAGTTGCCATAGACAAACACCTTGAAATAATATCAAAGTAGTAGACCCTTTCGACCTACTTCTACCACAGAGATACATCAAACATTCAACAATGATCCAAACATTATCTCATCAACTAAACTTATGCATAGTATCAATAGCAAGCGTACATGTAAATGTAAACAACCATATGACTACATCACCCAAATAAACATAAGAACGACTACTCCATTATTTCAGTAACAAAACACATATCATTCGACATAGATTTCATAAACTTCATAATGTAAATTATATAAAACATAGAATTGTACCAAAGTGATTACAACGAAAAAAAAAAACTAGTTTCCACAGAGAAAACTCGACTAGACTCCTTCTCCTAGCCTCTGTCACAGTACTTGGATCACGAGCACAACCTTGATATGGTGAACTTGGTATGAGTTCACCAATACCACCTTAGTAACCCTTTGATACTTTTCTTTCTTGTTACTACTCCTTCTCCTGGTTTCGTTCACTGCTTTTTATAAGTCCTTGTGACCTAATTTAACTCCAGAGCTCAGTTAATGAGGACAAATGATCGGCCTCTTAATGAATGTAAGTATTAACTCTTCTTTGTAACTGATAAGATAAGTGCGCCGTACTTCGTGGAAAGTACGCCGTACTTCGTGGAAAGTACGCCGTACTTCGTGTAGATTCAATCTCATTTACCCGCCAAGCAAGTACGCCACACACAGTCCTAAGACCGGCGTACTTGGGTCTTTTATATTTGTATTTCCATTCCAAGTCTTTCCTTTTATTGTTGTTGTTACTTTATCGTCCCTTAAGTAATATTCTTAACTTCCTTTCTCTCGATCAATCCTGCAACCAGATTAGTACCAAATCTACACAAATAACATAATATTCTTTATAATATAATAGGTATATAATATATAATCGATGGAATAAATATGTATAATAAGAGCGTTATCAAATCCCCCATACTTAACTTTTGCTTGCCCTCAAGCAGTCCTTAAAAATATTTTTATTTTTATCTCATCAAGAAATCATAAGCAAAGATAACGCGACTAAGCATCTCACGAAAGTGGAAAGTATAATTCACTCACACTCATATAACGGGTATAAAGAAATCACACTCAGTTGCTCATACATGTTAAATAAATTACCATAGGCTTGCACAAAAAACTAAATTTCATCGACATGGCGTAAGCACCAAGTAAATTTATCAAAACAGGACTTTTATTCGGGATATAACGTTAGGCTAAAGGTAATAATAATGGTATAGATTAGACATGAGAATATATAGTGAAATTGTTTAAAAATAAAAATTATAAGTTGAAAGTCCATTTTCTGCTATAACGGTCTCCATTTGGCACATATTTCGCCAAACACTTTATTCACTTCATACATATATTTTTCTTTCTTTTTCTTTTGTTTTCTTGGGAAATATTTGGTTTTCCCCCATACTTACGATAGAAATACCACTTCAATCAAAATTAGAAGTTTGCAACCTTCATACTTCGTTTAAAATAGCATAATCCATAATTTATTCACTTTTCTTTTCCTTTGGACTTCCAACAGGGTTCAAGGTTTAAGGCTAAGGTTGTATATATATTTTTTTCTTTTTCTGGATTTCAAGAAATGAATAGATTGGCTCAGAATGTTGTTCTAGTGGTATCTAGCACTAAAGATAAGTGCTACAAAAGGTTTTTATTGGAAATTAGCTAATCGATGTGATTACTAATATATAGTTTATTGGATGGCTATTTGGTGTAAATACTATTTTTGCCTCTTTATCATTTAAAACCACTTATATCACACGAATGTGATCTCACTACGGTTTCGTAAAGATTTTAAGCACAAGTTCTAGAATAAATAAAACATCGGCACACTCATAAACAAAGAAACAAGCACAATAAGGGCATAAGGCTGAGAATTCCTCACATTTAAGTGGTAATGGTTATGAATATGCTAGCACGTTATCAATTCCGAGTCGAATTAGCTTAAATGACTTAAGATGATTTATTTTTCCAAAATTATATAGCAAGTGCAGCGTACTAAGTTACAAAACCATCGCACTTGGTTTTAAAAATCTTTTTTTCTTTTATCATTCCAATTTATCTCACCCCCTACA
Source organism: Artemisia annua (assembly GCA_014162995.1). NCBI lineage: Eukaryota > Viridiplantae > Streptophyta > Magnoliopsida > Asterales > Asteraceae > Artemisia > Artemisia annua. The sequence continues at coordinate 45,488 of LBNU01002974.1, forward strand.
AAACCATCGCACTTGGTTTTAAAAATCTGTTTTTCTTTTATCATTCCAATTTATCTCACCCCCCATACTTATTATGAACATTGTCCTTAATGTGACATAATATAAATAAATAGAGAAATGGGAATGAGTAACTTTACTATATGACGAATTCAGCAAAATTGTACAAAGCACACGGAGCCTTCGTACTAAATTCGTAATCCTGCACATTTCATAAACAAAACAAAACATGCAACAATATAAACAAAAGATTAGATTATTAATATTATTAATAATATAGTAGTAGTTATGCAAATTATTTGCGTATATATATATATATATATATATATATATATATATATATATATATATATATATATATATATATATATACTCAATTAGTACCACTTACAACTTAAGGATGACACTTTGCTCCCCCTAATAATTCAACCTATACTAATAACTAAGATGTAAGAAATACTATATAGGTAAAAGAATTGCAATCAAATACTCCCTGTATTCGCTCAGGTACCACGTAGACTAATAAAGGGGTAAGCATGGTTTAGATTCATTCCTTCCAAGACAAAATGACACCACCAGCTCTCTTCCGAAATATAAACATCCCTTTTGCAAAATAACATGTTAAACTGAGAACAAGCAAACACGAAAACCTGCATAACATCGGGGCGGGATAAAATCCTGTCATAAAGGATATCAATGCTTGTGGGAATGAATAATTTCTGTAGATTCCTGGAGTTTAAGTTAGAGATTTTCAAAGCACTTTATGATTCCGGAAGAAAACAAAACTTTCCAAAAATTCAGAAAACTGAACTTGATGAGCGTCAGGCTGGAGCTTGACGCTGTCAGAAGTGATCTGACAGATTTCTTCATGTTAAGCTTTCTGGAAATTTCTGGAAAAAAACTCATTCTTACTTCCTGGAAATGCCTGCAAAAATATTATGAAATCCGATACACAGCATTTGACTCAAACCAATTACAATATGTATGCCTAATTTAATATTGTTATGGAATTCAAAATGTTAATTTGTTGCTTATAACGAGTTTAGATTTACCTTTACACCTTATCTTTTGCAAATATACCTTTTACACTGTAGTTAAGAGAAGTTTAAAAACAAAATAAAGCATTTTTACAATTTAGTTGAAGCATGACAATAACTGATCAAAATAAAACATACATACGGACGGCAAATCAAATCACACAAACAATAAATGAAACAACGCAAACGCAACAATAAAGCTTGTTGCCTCCCCAACAGCGATTTTCTTTATTAACGAAGTCTTGTAGCTAGACTCAAAGTCAGATCTATCCTTATGTAGGGTGCAGTTTGCATCGAGGAGCATCCTTAGGGTTGATTTTGGTATGGAGTGTCCTATTACCGGTGGCGTTTTGTGAAAATTGACCTCTCAACTTCTCTCCCATCCGGATCATACTAGAGTCATCTTTATGTCATGCCGATCCATCTCCTTACCTGTAGGTGTTGCTTTTCCCAATTCTATTTACTGTTCATCCACCTTCGCTTTTCCATTATTCATGGCTAGTTAAACTGGCAAACTCTAGGACAGTCAATCATCTTTCTAAAAACTAGGGATCTTCAAAAGGGGTCTAACTCGGCGTGTCCCTAGGCCAAAAGTCTTTGTCTAGCACATTTGTGTTCGGTTTACAAAATCCTCTTCTTAAGTAGAATGGGCGTTGGGGTCCTATGAAGTCTCCTTATAACATAGTCAGTTCTAGAGGGCCTCCTATTAACATCGGTCCTTGCATTCCTCAATGGTGTAATACGGCATGTTTCTTAACCATCATATACCGACCAAGTTCTCCTTCCTCCCTAACCGCTCATTTTGGATTCCTTACAATCAATGCATAGCACCTAGCGGATGGCTTAGAAATCGCTTCCTAATCAAACAAGTGGGCCTGTACGGGTCGCTAATTATGTCGAGGACCGTGGAATTGGCTAAAATGTCAACCTCCCCTAATGTGACACTACCACGTCCTTCTATACTCCTACCCGGGTAATGCTATACATTATCCATCCGCTAAACCTATGAATCTACCGATCGGTTTCTTCTAGCTTTCTCCGGTTTTCCGAGGGTTGTGTAGAAGGGGCTAGTGGAAGTAAGTTAAAGGCTTGAACCAAGATCGGCTAATGTCAGTCATAAGACTCCGACATCTACCCCGATCATTAGCACGATAGGACAAAGTAAGCCCGGGTCGTCTAAATTTCTTAGTAGCTTCGTTTCCGAAGAAGGCGGTCCCCTTGTCACCTAACTTGAGCTTCTTCATCATATTTTTCTCAAGAGGGCGTTATACTGGGGCTCGCATCTACACACTTCAATAACCGGCACGTTCAGGTGCGAGGTTCTTTGAATTTTCGTCAAGTCAAGTTTTTGCTGGGAGGTGTTCAACTATGTTGTTGAACCAATTTGTGTTGGATATTCATTATTCTCATTATGGCAATAATTTCGCAGGTGAAATATTGGGTTTTGTTTTGAAAACACGTGCTCATAGGCGTTGACCGATTAGTAAAACTTCTGTGGTAGAACTAAGGGACTGAAACTGAGGAAATAGAGTTACCACGTTAGTTTCGGGTTTTTGACGTAATAATAATATATATATACTTCATAATATACTATAATATACTATATATATAATATTCAAATTACTACATCATATAATATACATATATATATATAATATAATATATAAATATATACCCATATATATATACATATATATAAGTATATACTATATACATATATAAATAATAATATATATAATATACATAAC
>LBNU01002974.1:64058-84091 GCA_014162995.1 Artemisia annua
ATCAAAAGGCAATTGGACTCAAGTGGGTTTTTAAAACCAAGAGAGATGCACAAGGAAAGATCATAAGATATAAAGCACGACTAGTAGCAAAAGGATATGTACAAGAACAAGGAATAGACTTCGATGAAGTATTTGCACCAGTTGCTAGGATAGAAACAGTACGGTTGATATTAGCATTAGCAGCATATCATGGTTGGCAAGTTCATCACTTGGATGTAAAATCAACATTTTTACATGGAGATTTAAAGGAAGAAGTCTACGTGACACAACCTGAAGGGTTAGTACAGCCAGGAAATTGAGGAAAAGTATATAAGCTTATTAAAGCTTTATATGGATTAAGACAAGCACCGAGAGCTTGGAATGTGAAACTTGATCAAACGTTAAAGTCATTAGATTTTAAGAAATGTAATCTCGAACAAGCAGTTTACACGAAGAGAAACAAAAATTCTACGATTATAGTTGGAGTTTATGTAGATGATTTGATAATCACGGGCACTCCAAAGAAGGAATTAGAATTATTCAAATCCCAGATGGAAGAAAAGTTTGAAATGAGCGACTTAGGATTGTTAGCTTATTACCTTGGGATAGAAGTTACACAGACAGGAGGAGAGATTACAATCAAGCAAACAGGTTACATAAACAAGATCTTAAAGGAAACAAGTATGACGGATAGTAATGATACAAAGATACCAATGGATCACGGTACTAAGTTGGTCAAGGCGGAAGATGGTAACTCAGTTGACGCAACTTACTACAGAAGCTTAATTGGAAGTCTCAGGTATTTACTGCATACAAGACCAGATCTTAGTTATTCAGTCGGACTACTCAGCAGATGGCATAATTTACAAGAAAGAAGGCGGCTGCAAGATTACAGGTTACAGCGACAGTAGTTATGGAATCAACACTGATCAAGGAAAAGGAACTACTGCCATAGTATTTTACTTTGGAGAGTCACCCATTACCTGGTGTACTCAGAAGCAACCAACAGTGGCGCTATCATCATGTGAATCAAAATTCATGGCGGCTACTGCAGCAACATGTCAAGCCTTATGGTTAAAGAGATTACTTAGTGAATTAACTGGAAGTGAAGAAAAGAAGATAACGTTGAAGGTAGATAACGTTTCAGCAATAGCACTAGTCAAGAACCTAGTTTTTTATGGAAGAAGTAAACACATCGACATTCGCTATCATTTCATTCGAGAATGCGTAGAGAATGGGCACATCAATGTGGAACATGTCAGCGGAGAACTATAAAGAGCAGATATACCAACAAAGGCTCTACCAAGATTGAAGTTCACGACAATGCGACAAATGCTCGGAGTTCAAGATTTAGCAAGAAGCAACGATCAAGATTAAGGAGGAGAATGTGACCCGATAATCTTTATCTTATGCTTATTATGTATTAGTTTAAACATGAAGGACCAAATATGTTAGAAACAAAGATAATAACTAACTTGTTAGTTAATTCGGTTGGGGTACAAACCAAAGGGTTCAATGGTTGGGTCATGTCGATTCAATCCTTATATGTATGTATAAACATACACGATTTCAAGGTTAATCAATATAGACATATTTTACTTATTCATTCACTTTGCAACTTATATCGAGAGAGTTTGGGACAACAAGGGATAACGTTATCCGTTTACCCGTTAACTCTAGTTATTAAGATGTTGCACTTTCAAAATTTGTTCATAAAAAGATACAGTGTTTTAATTCCCTTTAAGTTCTCTATCTTGTAATTGAAGAAACTGACTTGTAAAATTCTCTTTAGGTGGTCATTAACACTAAGTACTACGTAGTTGATTTGCTGTATGTAATAACTTAACATAATTCCATGCATGTGCTTGTAACTAACTGAACCTCTTAATTCTTTAATGTACACCTCATAATTCTATTAAACGTACGATAGGTATAGTAGACGTAGTTTAGGATCATAATGTACAACTCTTAATTCTTCACTTGTTGTTGAGTCTAAACGTACTCTTAATTATAGGAGTGTAACTTTGCATGTCACTAGCCCACTACTACCTAATACAGTAATACAATAGTAGAACTTTTGAGCCACCCATGGCCCATATCGTTTCACTTGGCTACGTCCATCGGTCCATGCTGCATGCATGCATCATAAATATTAGAGTTAATAAACTAGCTTTATCTTGCATGTATATATGTGTGTTTGTTTGTGTGCTTGTGATAAAGAAAGATTAGAGGGAAAATAAGCATTACTCGATGGGATTATGGGACATCAAGACCATGATCCCTTGTAGCTTATTCCTTTTTTTCCTTGCTGGAGGATTAGCCACTTTAAGCTTCTCCAGATATAATAGTCAAGAAGAAGCTGCAATTCGCGATATTGAGCTTACTCTAACAAATAAGACTATAAATGCAATTGCAAATACAAATGCCAACGTCAGAAGATTGAGGATCACACCACCGTCCTTAATGGGCACGTGTGATCTGTTCTCTGGCAGCTGGGTTCATGATAACTCGAGCCGTTACCCATTGTATAAAGAGCAAGAGTGCCCTTATCTCGAAGATACTTTTGCTTGCCAAACCTATGGCAGAAAGGATATACTAAGTATTTGCAATGGAGATGGCAACCCCATGGCTGCGATTTCCCTAAGTATATACGTTTCTCTTTCTTTCCGTCTTCCAAATTTATACTACATTATTCAAGTTGCTTATATGATCTGAAGATGAAACCATTGTTTTTCAATGACCAGTAACCAGTTTGAGTTTCTTTTGAAAAACCATAAGCAGTTTGGGATATATAAGTAATTCGAAACAGCTCAACAGCTATCTATGTTAATTCTATAACTTAATGCTGTTTTTTGGCGTAGGTTTGAGGGCAAAGCTGTAGTAGAAAGACTAAGGGATAGAAAGATATTGTTTGTGGGGGATTCGCTGAACAGAAACCAATGGATGTCAATGATTTGCATGCTCCATTCGACAATCCCAGGTGTCAAGAAGATTGGCAATGGTCTCGATCGCAACTTGCACACTTTTAGGTCCACTGTAAGTCGCAACTCCTTTTGCTCTATTATTTGGATTCGCAAACCAACATGCCTTCGGCCAAGAGATAGATACCAAAGTTGTCCAACCAACATGTATGTGTGTGACTGTGTGAGTATTTAAAACATCCAACTAACTTTTTAGCTAAAATAATTCAGGACTACAATATCTCAATTGACTTCTACTGGGCTCCAATGCTAGTCGAATCTAATGGTGATATTTCATCCGACCATCACCGCGACAATAGAATTGTTCGAATCAAAGCCATTGAGAAAAAGGCTACGCATTGGGTGGATGCAGATATACTTGTCTTTAATTCCTATCATTGGTGGAGATTGACCGAAGTTAAGCTCGTGTAAGTTCATATAAAACAAGTGCTACATGTTTATTTATAAAGATTAGCAACTTAGTTAACATATGTTAAATCTAAAATCAGAAAAAGTGTTGGATCGTTGTTGGATGATCCGAACCAAGAGTTTGAAGAAGTTGATAATTTTCAAGCCTACATGTTGGCTCTAGAAACATGGTCCAAATGGACACATACCCATGTCGATCCTTCGAAAACGCAGCTGTTTTTCATGGGAGCTACTGCCACCCATATGAGGTACGAAACAGCCAAACAGATTCACTTTTTCGCAAAATTTATATAAGACATTTTTTTTTCTTCGCAGGGCTCAAGAATGGGGAGGCAAGAATCAAGGAAACTGTTATGGAGAGACAAATCCAGTGATGGACAATGATTCATTTAGGGAAAGCGGAACTAATCTACAAATGTTGAGTATATTGGACTCAACATTGAGCACATTGAAAGCCAAGGGTGTGAATGTACAAATAATAAACGTAACACAATTAACACAATCCAGAAAAGATGGACACACTACTATTTATAGGAAATATTGGCGTCCGTTATCTGAAGTTGAAAAAAAGATCCCTGAACGGGCTTCAGATTGTTCACACTGGTGTCTTCCTGGAGTTCCTGATATTTGGAATGAACTTCTCTTGGCTTACATTCTTCAATAATACTTCAACTTGGAAGCCAAGAAGCTAAGATGATACTTGTCAGTTTTAATTGTGTAACGTATGATACGAAAGTTATTCAGCCTTGTATTTTCCAAGCATATATTTGGTCTTAGTACATTATTTTTTGGGAGTCAACTCGAAAAATTGTTCATTTGGAAATGTAAATTAAAAACTTTAGGTAAAAGCTACAAACATCAACGTATTTAAAATTTTATTCTGAATTGAAATACTTACCTTTTTATATTAACAAAATGACCAACAATCTTTCAATTTCTTTATTCTTGTTGTTAATAATCTGGTAATCATTAACTGTTTTAGCAGGTAAAACTCTTTTCCACGTAACTCTTATTTATTTTGCAATTCCTATGTGGAAAAAGAATTGCTTATGCGTACAATCTCCAAGTATTACTTTTTAGGGTAAACTACAAATATCGTCTCTAAACTATCCTTTTTTTGCACGCTAGCCGCTCCCGACAAGAATTTTTAGCTAATGTCCTCAAAGTGGTCTTTTTGTTACAAGCTGGCCATTATGGCTAACACTCGCTATTTCTGCCCGTTAAGTGTCATCATGTGCCATCCACGTGAGGGACTTTTTGTCATTTTATCTTTCCCACCAACCTTACTCTCACCTTCCATCTCGTATTCCCAATGAAGACTTATGCTAAGGAACAAAATTTGCAACACTCTTAATCTTTTCATTAGTAACATTTAGTGACAAGACTCTACTATTCACCCTTCCAAATACCTTGTAACCCTTCCAGATTCCATATACTTCTTGTATTTAAGCCTACCCTAACACAAGCACTCTCATTCCTAACAAACCCTTGAAACATTTAGTAAATCAGTTTCAGTCTCATCAATGGCCCGTCTTGAAGAGCTAGCAAATGCTGCGAAATCTACAATTAAGAAAGATCAAATGCTCATGTTAATTCGGAGGGAAGTAGATAACGATATTAAGCTTGAGAAGAAATTAAGAGAGCTTTGCGAGGAGGTGACTGCTACTCTTAAAGATAGGGGAAAGGTGATCGTGGAGCTTGAAAGGTTACTTGGTAACCTTGTGGCTGTGGAAAGTGTTTGTGTGTTGAAGCGTGTGTAAAAGCGTGATTTGGAGAAGGAAAATTATTTCCAAATTATGGTGGCTGAATCTCATCTTAGTGTGCGTGAGAAGCTCCTATTTGTTACGAAGATGAATGAATTGTTACTAGGTTAGGGTTTGGTGCACGGGTGGTGTTTTGTGGTTTTTGGTGTGTGGGTTTTTGAATTATGTGTAGTTTATGTATCTAGTTTTTATGATGATTAATATGATATTATGGATTTTCTTTATCAATATGATGTTTTAAAGGTTTACTAATGATTTGTGTTTTTAAGTATTTATATGACCTCACTGATGTGCAGATTTTGATCTTTCATTTTGGCTTTGACCATATGTTCTTAATGTGGCCCTTGTTTGATCTCATATTAATAAAGGGTGTTTGGAAAGTGGTTTTAGGGAGATGGTAAATTGGTTGTAACCATTTTGTATCCAAATCTTACACAACTATGTTGTTTATAATCGATTAAATTCAACAAATGCAACCATTTAAAGTTCGTGATTGCAAGCCTACATAACTATGTGAAAGTAAACCTATTATTGTACCCAAAGAACCATGTGAAACCACTAAGTCATTTGGACACCATGTTTGAGTTTTGCTAGTTAATTTAAATGCATACAAATGCCAAAATTTGCCTAACTAGTAGGCTTTCATAACCAGGTTGCATTAAACTACTAAACATCAAGTACCTAACCATAACAGTAGATAACTATTTTTAGCATTAAACACACAACCTATCAAACCATTGGCTCTTACCTTATTTGCCTTCTCATTACCATTGTCTGAAACTGCTTTTAAGCCAAGCATGCAACCTCTTATTGATACTCTACTTTTAGCTTGCTTACCAGTATCTGCAACAGTTTTTGCAAGAATATTTGAAGTCCTTACTTGATGTTGAACAATGTGTGCAACGGCTCTAAGTCCAAGTATCCATGGTCTGGTTGCATCTCCCTTTTTAGCTTGCTTATTACTTGTTGAAGCTTTAGTTTGTTCAACAGACTTTGAGTTGGAAAAAATTAGTGCTTCAGTTCTTTCTGTAAGTTGTCTTTGTCCCTCTAGCATCTCGTCTATCTCTTTGTCAGTGAACTTAGGATCTTCATCATCCTCACTGAGATCCTCACCCAGAAAGATCACATCATCCTCACTAGTATCATCATCCAAAATGATCACATTATCCCAAGTTGCCTTCCCTTTGGATTTGATATCTGCAAAGAGTGTATCAAAACATCAACATAGCCAAAATGTTCAACATAAGGTCAATCATCAAACATATAAATTATGATGTACATTACCATCTAGTCACTAACCTTTAAACATCTCGAATTAAACAGAAGCAGTGTGAGTATTCAGATCAAAATGAAATGAAAGGTTGGCAGGTGTATTTATGTAACCATTGTGATAGTTGACAAGTGTATTTATGAGAGGGTGGGGTGGAAAAGACTATAAGGGATGTTTGAAAACTGGTTTAATGCAAATGGCTAGCTCTTAGTCCAAGTGAGTATGTTCAAACTACAGATACATACAAACACCCATGATAAACTACAATTGCACCCCATGTAACCACTTACTCATACAAATACCATCAATATCATCGTGCATAAGCTTTTCCATCTCCTGTTTAACTTTCACCTCATTTGTCATCTTTATTAGATCCTGACTTAATTTCTCAAGGATGTTGTCAAATGTTGCATTTAACACACCCACTACCTCTTATTCACAAACATTTTCCTGGCTAAGCTTCTGTTTCATTACCTGAGTGCCATACTATAAATCAAAGTCAATCTCTACGAAGAGTTTTCTAAACATGAATTCATTACTCATCCTTTTTGCCCTTTTTCATTCATGCTTTCAGTAGACCATGGTGGGAACTCATTGTCAGAATCAGAGAAACCAAAATCACTATCATTATTACCTTCAAACAATGGTGCTACTTGACTTCTTGAAGCTTCAGTTTCAGTCTTAAAATCATTTCCATCCTTTCCATCTTCATTGGAACCATTCCATTCTAACAACAATAATTTACCCCTATTCACTACTAGAAAAAGGTCTATCCTTGACTCGCATTTTATGACGCACGCTACAAGATGACGCGCAAATAGCAAAGTCATAAAATAAGAGTCATAACGAGTAAATTTTTTATTGGGGATGACTCGTTTTCAGAAGCGTCATAACATAGGGTCATAATCAGTAAAAAAAATTTCCCGCTTGGTTTTTTTTTTCCAAAACACTTCCCAGCTTGTAATAATAAATAAACAAACACACCCTCATCTTCCNAAGCATAAGATATAATCACACAATACATAGACATATTGAATGATTTGGAAGAGACTTATCTTCAATTAAGCATCCAAGGTTCAAGGGTGGAAAACCCTTGAAATTGCAGTACAAAAACGAGCTAGGGTTTTGTTCCCAAAAGTTGCACCCTAATGAATGAAAATTAGAAAACTATATATAGATTTTACATTGTGACGGCGTCACCTTATAGGTCGTGACGCCGTCACCTCGCCGCCAAACTAAAATTCGGATTGCTCAGATCCACTCTTTATGGCATCTCAAGAAGCTCACATAGCTAAATTCACATCCGAATTCAATCAACAACAGGTAGAGATTACCAATAAAATTGACAACTTGTTGAAAGCCCTCAACAACCAAGTGCTATCACCCCCACAAAAGGACGCTAGAAACACCAATAGCGAACCACAAATCAAGGACCCCTCTTCATCCAAACATGTCCACTTCGTAAATGTTTTGACCATTAGACCAATTGATAGGAGTGAGAATGATAGTGAATCAAAGGATGAGAGTAAGGAATTAGAGGATGATAGGAAGGCTAAGGTTAGTGAAATAGGAGAAATAGAGGAGGAGGATTACTTCAATAGGTTACCCACTAAGGAAGAGCGAGCATATCATAAGAATCTATCACTACTAGAAAAAGGTCTATCCTTGACTTGCATTTTATGACGCACGCTACAAGATGACGCGCAAATAGCAAAGTCATAAAATAAGAGTCATAACGAGTAAATTTTTTATTGGGGATGACTCGTTTTCCGAAGCGTCATAACATAGGGTCATAATCAGTAAAAAAAAATTCCCGCTTCGTTTTTTTTTGCCAAAACACTTCCCAGCTTGTAATAATAAATAAACAAACACACCCTCATCTTCCCATTTCATCTCTCTCACTCAAACATACTCCCTCCTTCACAAACCCTAGCCGCCGCCTGTCAACCCCCAACACCACCTCCACCGCCTGTCACTGAGCAACACCGCCACCACAACACGAACCCTCATCATCTCCTCTATCTACCACTATATCACACACGCCCTAAAAGTTATACACCACCTCGTTTCTTGTGCCACCGCCGTCAATACACCACCACCACCATCATTTTAACCCTTAAATCTATAGATCTATTGAAGAAAGGTAAGAAAATGTGAAGTTGGGTGTGAGTTGACTCGTTGCGAGTCAAACTCATGTACTACCGCCGCCATTGATAACGGTGAGTCATCTTACTATCCTCCTATATTTTTATTGAAACTTAAGGTTGGTTGTAGGCTTAACAGATAATTAGGGATCTATTTTACTTTCGGTCATTTAGATTGGTTAATATCTAACTGTAATAGATTGAACCTGCTGTTATTATTTTTTCTAGTTTTTTGTTGCTTGCGAGTCTTTCTTTTATATGTTTACTGATGAAATAAATTTTTTAATGCGCTGATTGAGAACAACAGCTCGCTAAATGGGTGGACATTTTTGTTTAATGAAGCTGAAGTTTGTACTGAATTTAGTTGTTGTACAATAACATCTATGAAAATGTGACATTTTTTGTAAAAATCATCAACGTGGATTACTTTAATTGCCATTTGACTAAATTTAATATACATTTTAAGTTTTCAGTTATCTGTTTTAATGTTGTGAGTTGATGTTTTTAAGTTATACTTTTGTTTCTGAAAAGCATCACCGGAAGTGAGTCATAGTCTTCAAAAATAACCTAAGTTGCTTCTTGAGTTTGCATAAGTATTGTCTTATGTTTTTTGATATTGACATTTTCATTTACTTTTGATCAGAATGAAGATGGCACGAAGGTTGAATACCATGTTTGGAACCCCTTTAGATCAAAGTTAGCTGCTGCTGTTCTTGGTGGAGTTGACAACATCTGGATGGTAAATTTACATTACAATCTTTTTTTATGAATCATGATGACTTTGTATTATTATTATAATTTAATCATATTTTTTAATTTTTTTATGTTTAGAAACCTGGATCAAAGGTTCTGTACTTGGGTGCTGCTTCCGGAACCACTGTCTCTCATGTGTCTGATCTTGTTGGCCCCGTAAGTAACCTTCTTCAAAGTATTAACTCTTTTTTTTAATGATTATGATAGTTACCTAAGTTGCTCATTTTTAATCTTTATTATGTTAGACTGGAGTTGTGTATGCTGTCGAGTTTTCACCCCGAAGTGGTAGGGATTTGGTTAACATGGCTACAAAGCGTACAAATGTTATCCCTATCATCGAGGATGCTAGATTGCCAGCTAGGTACAGAATGCTTGTTGGGATGGTTGATGTTATATTTTCTGATGTTGCTCAACCTGATCAGGTTTGTTTAATACTTAAGCACTTCATGCTAATTTATAAAAAGGACAGTGATGAGAACCTAGGAAAGTCATGCACCACTCTGATTCATTGTGATCGATAAACTTTCTCCGACCCATATTCTGTTTCCGAGCCCTTAAATCAATTATATATTTTTTAACGATAACAACTTCTATGTTATGTTTTTCTTTTTAAATTATATGGATGAGGATCCAGATGATGGGATTTCTTTTAAGAGATCAAACCATGATGCGGACCGTATAGCTTTAATTAGCTGTTGGGGATAAATATTTGGTTTCTGATGGTTCCTCTACTTTTTTCAAATATTTTGTTTTAGTTTCTTTTTGGTGCAACGGATTTCGTTTAAAAAGTATTTTGGTCACTTTACACAAGAATTAGTGTTGTATTATTATCTGTTTTGGCCACTTTAGTTTACTCTGTATATTTTGTGTGTCTATGCAGGCAAGAATTCTGGCTCTCAATGCATCGTTTTTCTTAAAATCTGGAGGCCATTTTGTTATATCCATCAAGGTTAGTCTATCTTCTGCTTATTTTTGATCTCGTACAGCTTTTGTGCTACTGTATCTAATCAATGCTGTATTATGCAAAATCTGCAGGCTAACTGTATTGACTCCACTGCTACTGCTGAGGCTGTATTTGCTTCAGAAGTAAAGAAGCTTCAAGCAGAGCAATTCAAACCAATGGAGCAGGTGACTCTTGAGCCCTTTGAGCGAGACCATGCCTGTGTTGTTGGAGCCTATCGTGTTCCCAAGAAGCCAAAGTTAGCAGCATCATAGATGGGTTGATTTTGGAGATCAAAGGTATAGGCTAAATGTAATCTATTCTGTTTCGTGTGATTGGACGTGTATATTTCAATGTGCTCTTTATTTCCAGCTTATTTCATTTTGTTGTTTCAGATTGATGAAAATGTTGCGAGGGAAATCATTAACCATAGGTCGTTAAGGCATCCAAACATCGTCAGGTTCAAGGAGGTAAGTTTGAACTTTCATCATTTGAGGCATTTAGGACTAAAAGCTTCTTGTCGAACATCAGAATACGAGTTTTATCATTTTAAAATTCAACTGATTTGGTTCTAGAAATGGATTGGATGTGGTTTTGTTTGACGAGGGTTTAAGATTTGATTTAGAGATGGATTCAAGTTTGTGGGTTTGCCGAGAACTAGAGTAGGATTGGATGTGGATTTGTTCGTTTGTTTCTTGTGTTCGAGTTCCTGTTGTCTTTCTAAATTTCTGTTTTAGCTTATTTATTTGCTTATGTAAACTGCTCATTCAGTGTTCTATTTAAGTTAAGTTATGCATTTGGGACCTTAGTATAAGCTCAGTATCACTGAATTTAGCTAAAAAGAAGTTTATGTGGTTTAAAAGTTATTTTCTGCACATTAGAGGGTGTTTGGCATAAGCCTAGAATTTAGTTTAAAAAGTATTTTTACCAAATATCCAACTCTACTCAGCTCTAGTTTACTATCTTTAATAGTTTTCTATCAAAATTTTCCATTTTCTTAATGTTTTTAAGCATCTTTAATAGTTTTCTGAAAATTTTCCTTAAAACTGTTTTACAAAAATTACTAGGGTAGGAGATTTGTTTTAGCTTCTTTTGTGGTTATTTGTGGTTCAATTTAGTTCCAAATAGGATAGTATTAGTTTGTAACATCTGGTCTTTAGGTTTCCTTAGCCAAAATTTCCATTTTAACCCATTTTCACCCAATTTTTTTTTTCTATTTTGCTGTAAAAAAAAAATAGTCCCAATAGCAGCAAAGTTTTTGATTTTTCATTTCTTCGTTATAAGCTCTTTTGCTCTAAAATTTGGTATGGTGATTATTCAGTAGAATATCTAGTTGACTATATTTTTAGTTTATTTTTAAGAATTTTTCTTATCAGCTTATTCAGCCCATTCAGCCCCTTAGTCCATTTTTTCTGCAGCTACAGTTTTGTTTTGCTTAGTTTTGTGCTTATAGGTGCTTTTAGATTGCTTAACTCAGCTTTATTGTTGCTCCCTTAGTGCTTCTTAGGTTTCCCTTTAGGTGCCTTAGCTTATTTCACCCTTAGTTAGCTTTTTGTAGCTTTTATTCTAGTTATAAACCCCTCCCTTAAGCTGTTATTAGGACTTAATCTTAGCAGCCCTTTTTTTTCTTTTGCTTAATTTGGTTCTTTTAGACTTAAGAATTGCTTATTTCTGTTTTTTCTTATGCAGGTTAGTGCTAGCACTAGTTTGAAGTTTAACTCCGAAAAGGAAGTGCTTGACTTTCTGGGATTTCCCTGGCTGGAACCGCATGAACGGAATATTTCTGGGATTTCCCTGGCTGGAACCACATGAACGGAATATTTGACATGTCGTAAATCCTTTGCAAATATTCCGTTAAATATGTAAATATAGGGGGTAGGCCTTTTTTAAATTAGGTTTCTGAAGTTAAACTAGTTTGTACGCCAAAAACTTCTTTTTGCTTGAATCCGTAATTAGCTTATTTGTTGCTGACTATGTGTTTGTCAAGTCGTTTGAAGGTTTCTCCTTCTTTTGTTGTTATAACGTTATTGTTATTGATGTTGAGAATATAGATGACGGATATTTGACATTTGTGTTTTTAATTTTGTATTATCAGGTTTTTAATTGTCATTTAATAGAAAATTAGGAACTGGAAAAAATTAATTTTTTTTAAAAAAAAAAATTAGGTTATGACACGCAAAAAGGAGAGTCATAAAACGTGGGTCATAAGTGCGCGTCATAGAGGGATGACGCACAAATGCGAGTCATGAAGCTTTATGACGGGTCCATCCTTGACTCGCATTTGCGCGTCATAAGGACTCTTCTTGACACGCATTACGAGTCAAGGATAGACCTTTTTCTAGTAGTGATTTCTACTATCACTAGCAACCTCCTTTCCAGCAGCTTCCTTGACATCATTATCCTCCACAATTTCTTCTATGACCAAACCCTTACACTTACTCATCATTCCATCCATCACATGCATTTCAACCAATGAAACATCTGTTTCACTATGCACCTCTAGTTCTCTAAATCTAAGGACATACGCTAAAAAGTGATTACATCTTGGTCAGACATTAGTGCTACCAAACCTTCATCCAAGGACTGGCCAAGTATCCTTAAATGCGTGAACAAAAGCCTACCATCTTTGTAACCTAAATCCTCTAACATTTCATCGAATGTGTTCATTGAAAACATGTCAGAGTCAACTAAGTCAAACCAATCTATTTATGTAAAACGATATCTTCTTTCTGGTGGTGAGGTAAAAACCATTGTGATGGATTTTCAACGTACACAGGTTGTCATATTGACCTGTGTAAACACATAAAACATCACCAAACGGAAAAAATAAAAATAAAAAATTCATATCTTGAAGTACAACGTAAACTCGTTTTTACAAATAGTTGCATGCTCTTAACTACCTATTCGACAAAATAATCTAAAAAAAATCAAAAGGAAAAATAGCTTACAATAAATAAGACCTAATCACGGATGGGGTATAGTATGCACGATTATGCCAAAATGTATTTCCAACAATTGAAGATCGTGCGATTTTCGTTAGTGCAGTGATTTTTAAAATTTGAGAATAAAAGTGAAATGTAACTTTTGAGATTAAATTGAAATGGAAGGTGGTCTTGGGTTTTGTGATAGTTGGGAGGTAGAGTATGGGGGCGGGAAAGATAAAATAACAAAAAGACCCTCATGTGGATTGCACATGATGGCACTTAACGGGCGTTAGCCATAATGGCCAGCTTGTAACAAAGAGTCCACTTTAGGGACATTTGCTAAAAATTCTTGTCGAGAGTGGCCAGTGTGCAAAAAAATGAAATTTCATGGACGAAATTTGCAGTTTACCCTTTATTTTACTAATAATTGTTCTCACATCTTTAGTTGGAACCATTTTGTTCACTTTCAAACTATTGGGTCACAATGCTAACATAAAAATTTGTCAAGTACTTTTACTGATGAGTTAATCTTCTAAACTTTGCGTAACTTTAATTGATGAGTTAATCTTCTAAACATTGCATAACTTTTATTCGATTTCCTAAAAAAAAAAAAAAAAAAAAAAAAAAAAAAAAAAAAAAAAAAAAAAAAAAAAAAAAAAAAAAAAAAAAAAAAAAAAANTAACCCCATTAGTCTTGACGAGTCGGTTTTGGAACCGATGATGAACCCTAATGGTGTTCAAGGAGCGTTTGGAACTGATTCTACTAGCAACTCTTATACATTTTCTTTTCCTACACTTGCTGAGATCAATGCCACTGCTAGTACATCTGCTAGTAAGGTTGCTACTAATTCTACCCCACTGAATGGTATTAATAAGGTTGTCGAGGCTGCTTGCAAGGATTTTGGTAATGTAATGCAAAAGGTCCAATTGCAGAATGCTGAGAATGCTTTGTGACAGTCGTCTACATCATATGCAGGTGCTACTTCCAATGAACCTAAGAAACACTCGTCCAACTTTCGTAGGCTGGAATGTAGCAAGAAAACGAATGGTGTGGATCTTACTGTCCCTATGAAAGTGGTTCAAGAGGTGAACACTAGGTATGAGAATACTCTCTATGGTTATTTTCTTGATAAACGCATTGCTTTTCCAGTTGTTGATTATTATGTACGCAATGTGTGGGCTAAGTATGGTATACATAAGGTTATGTTGAATGCCAAGGGGATCTTCTATTTTAAGTTTATTTTGAAGAAATTTGTTGATGATGTCCTTGAAAACGGTCCGTGGTTGATTAGAAATTTCCCTATAATTCTTAAACCATGAACCATGAACACCAATTTACTTAAAGAGGATTTGACTAACATTTCTGTGTGGGTTAAATTCCATGATGTTCCTCTTGCTATGTTCTCAGATGACGGTCTTAGTCTTCTTGCTACATTGATTGATACGCCGAAAATGTTAGATGCTTATACTAGTCAAATGTGCAAGGAATCATGGGGCCGCAGTAGTTTTGCTAGGTGCTTAATTGATGTTAAGGCGACTGATGTACTTAGAGACAACCTAACTGTAGAAATACCCCTGCTTGATGAGTCGAGTTCGATTATTGAGAAGATACAGGTTGAATACGAGTGGAAACCACCTCAATGTGATACATGTAAGATTTTTGGTCATACTTTGGTTGAATGTCCAAAATCTGTTCTGCCCCCTGTTCAGCCTACCAAGAGTGTTAATGATGGCTTTCAAACTGTCAACAACAAGAAGAAGGGTAAGTAAGGTGGTTCAACTGCTCTGGGTCAAGGAGGGGTTGCGAAACCTATTATGGGTAAGAAGTTTCAATATCAACCCAAAAAGCCTCCTCCTGAACCTAAGAAAGTGGATGTTGCTAAGAATAAAGCTGCTGATGTGGCTAGTACGAGTGGAACGAAGGTTGCTACATCTAATCAGTTTGATGCCCTTAATATGGATGATACTGATGACTTTGGTATTCCTGTTGGCGTATGTATCCTTCGGATCCCAGCCGAACGAAGGAGACTAACGTTCGGACGGAACCGAACCACAACCGGACGAGACGAGCCAAGTCCAGATAAAACAAGCCAATATGCTAAACCATGATGCCCGGAGGGTTATATACTTTCCGGACGTCCCAACCGTCCGGACCTGCGATAATTACGCAAATCAAAGTACAAACAAGTACGCAAAGTACATGATAATGGAGCATAAACTAGCGAGCACTAAGGAACTAAGTACAAGCCAGATTGGTACCTCACATCAGCTGCCTATAAATAGTGGAGAAATCCTCTTACAAAGGTTAACTAATTTTTCTGCTCTCTCTCTTACTTACTTATTTCACTCTTTATCTCTCTAGAGCTTCGTACTTACTCTTACGCCGGAGGTTGGTCCTGGGATACCTTCCCATGGCGAGTCTAACGGACGTTTCTGTCTTACAGGCAACCGGAAGGACAGAGACATACCGAAGAATTCCTTGTGAATCCGAAGGATAAGCTATAGTCCGAAGGATTCATTCTGCTTGTTCGAGGTAGGCACAAGATTTTACCTCAACAATTCCTACTAAGGAAGTTGGTATTCCAAATAAGGAAGTGAATAAGGATGTGGAAGCTAGTAGTACAATGGATGAAAAGATGAATGAGTCTCCAAAGACTAGTAATACACTGCATGAACCGCTTGTGAGTGATTTAATGGAAGCTAACGAGGTTGGTCCTACCCCTATTGTTGAGAAAATTGAGGAGCTTGAAAAGCTACTTATGGGAAAGCTAAAGGGACACCTAACGAATGATTGTCACAATTTGAAAGAACAACTGAAGAAGGCAATGGAAACAGGTAAGCTAGATCACCTAATTAGAGATGTCCGACAGAGAGACAGAGCTCCCCCAAGAGGCAACAATTAGACCAATCAGGGGCGCATCATTAATATGGTTCGATACAAAGAAAACGAGCGAAAACGTAAGACTATAGAACAGGAAGAAAAATGGATGAATGCTCCAATCAGTTTTCCCCCGATACTACCTGGAGATGTTTCCGATGAGCCTTTAATAATCGAAGCAGAGGTAGAGGGCTATACTGTCCGAAGGGTATACGTAGACCAAGGTGCTTCGGTCGAAGTAATGTACGAGCACTGTTTTCTTAACCTTGACTCCTCCATCCGTGCTCGATTAACAAAAACAAACACACCGCTGGTAGGATTTGCTGGGGAGGCCATTAAACCATTGGGGAAGATCGAGCTTGAAGTATGTTTCGGGAGCGAAGGGCTATATCGCCGGACAACCATGAAATTCGCAGTGGTCAGATCCCCCTCCCCTTACAACATTATATTGGGGCGATCAGGCATCAAAGAGCTAAGGGCCATCCCCTCGACAATACATGCAATGATGAAATTCCCTACGCCGAGAGGAGTGGCTACTTTGGTCACCCGATCAATCATCATTTCAGAATGTAGAAAGCTGGAAGAAAAATTATTGCTAGGGAAAGAAGAGGAGATCGAAGTTCCCCCGGTCACGGCCATAATGAGTAAAGTCGCAAAAACCGAGGAAATTTTGGTTCACCCAGCATATCCGGATCAACTGGTAACCATCGGAAAGAATTTCTCCCTAGAAGGTCGAAAACAGTTGATAGACTTACTCAGGAGCAGCAAAGATGTATTCGCATGGGAACCCTCGGATATGACGGGCATACCCAGATGGATTGCTGAACATAAGCTCAATGTAAATGTGCATGACAAACCCGTTGCACAAAAGAAAAGATTCTTCTCGGAAGAAAAGAACCAAGCTATAAACAAAGACGTGGAAGAATGGCTGAAAGCTGGGATTATCCGAGCCGTCCGGTATCCGACGTGGATCTCGAACCCAGTTCTGGTAAAAAAAACCGGATGACAGTTGGAGAATGTGTGTTGAATTTAAAAACCTTAATTCATCTTGCCAAAAAGACTACTACCCGTTACCCGAAATAGATTGGAAGATAGAGTCAGTGATGGGATACCGATATAAATGCTTCCTCGATGCATACAAAGGCTATCATCAAGTCCAAATGGCCAAAGAAGACGAAGAAAAAACAGACTTCTACACAGATCACGGAACTTACTGCTACGTTAAGATGCCTTTCGGATTAAAGAACGCCGGAGCAACATATCAGAAGCTGGTAGATACTGCCTTCCGGTCACAGATCGGTCGAAACTTGGAGGCATATGTGGATGACATGGTCATTAAAAGCCGTACGGAAAAGGAGCTGCTGGCCGACATTTCAGAAACATTTGATAACCTCCGAGAGATCAATATGAAGCTGAATCCCAAAAAATGCTCTTTCGGAGTAGAGGAAGGAAAGTTCCTGGGGTACATGGTAACCTCTGAAGGAATCAGGGCGAACCCCAAGAAAACTAGAGCAGTTGCCGATATGCAGTCACCAAAGTCTCTCAAATAAATGCAAAGTCTAAGCGGCAAGCTAGCCGTCCTAAACCGCTTCCTATCCAAATCAGCCGAAAGATCTTTGCCTTTCTTTGAAACACTCAAGAACATCTCTAAGGAGAACAAAGACGAATACCGATGGACAAAGAAAGCCGAAAGAGCCTTTCAGGAAATGAAGAAAATGATTTTAGAGCTCCCTTGCTTAACAACACCAACACGTAAAGAAGATCTATATCTATACCTGGCGGCAACAAAGGAAGCAATAAGCGGGGTAATACTTGTGGAAAGAGACGGACGGCAGAAGCCGGTGCACTATGTAAGCCGAACACTACATGAAGCCGAAAAAAGATACGCTCCGGTAGAAAAGTTGGCTGTAGCACTCTTGCACCTATCCAGAAGGCTGAGACGGTACTTTGAAGCCCATCCTATAAAAGTCATAACGGACCAACCCATCAAGCAAATACTAAGCAAGGCAGAGGCTTCCGGACGACTGGCCAAATATACCGTAGAGCTAGGAGCCTACAACATCACTTATCTGCCTCGGAACGTAATTAAGGGGCAAGTATTGGCTGATTTCATCAATGAAATACCCATCGGATCATCCTATCGAGGTTCCAAAGTGGGGGGCATGGAGATATACGATATCTCCCAAACTGAAGAGTGGATACTATATACAGACGGAGCATCCAGCAAAAAGGGTGCCGGGGCAAGATTGGTACTAATTAGTCCAAACAAGGAAGAATACACTTACGCCCTCCGGTTGAATTTCGACGCTACCAACAGCGGAGCGGAGTACGAAGCGCTATTAGCAGGACTGAAGATTGCAAGAGACATGCATATAAGGGCATTGGACGTACGAGTGGACTCAAACCTGGTGGCAAGTCAGATCAATGGCGACTTCACGGCCTACACAGAGAGTATGACAAAATACCTTGCCAAGGCAAAGAGTATATTGCTTGCTTCGAACAATTCAAGATCAAAAATATTCCGAGAGCCCAAAACCAAAAGGCGGACATATTGAGCAAACTGGCATCCATAGCATTTGACCATTTAACCAAGGAGATCCTAGTGGAAGTATTGGAAAAGCCATCCACCGAAGAAGAAACGGTTAACGCAATCGTGGAAGAAGAAGAAGAAAATTGGATGTCGCCCATCGTCCGGTGTCTCAAAGAAGGAATCTGGCCGGAAGACCAGAACGAGGCCCGTGCCTTTCGGATGAAAATAAGTCACTATACAATGATTGATGATGTGTTGTTTAAAAAATCATACCTAGGTCCGATGCTCAGGTGCGTGGGACCACTACAAGCTAACTATGTAATCCGAGAGGTGCACGAAGGGGCGTGTGGAATGCATTCCGGCCCACGCTCCGTGGTAGCAAAACTCATGAGACAGGGTTACTATTGGCCAACCATGCACCGAGACGCCAGAGAAGTGATATAGAAATGTGATTCATGCCAGATACATGCTCCGGTCCCCAAGTTGCCAAAAACAGTGTTGACCTCCGTCATGGCACCATGGCCTTTTTACCAATGGGCGATGGACGTGCTAGGACCTCTACCCGAAGCTCCAGGAAAAGTTAAGTATGTCATAGTTGCAATAGATTACTTCACAAAATGGATGGAAGCAAAGCCGTTAGCCAAGACGACCGGCAAAGAGGTGAAAAAGTTTGTATGGGACAACATTGTCTGCAGGTTCGGATTGCCAAAGATAATTGTAACGGATAATGGAAGTAATTTCATCGGCGACCCTTTCAAAAGCTGGTGCGAAAGACTAAACATCACACAAATCAACACAGCCGTAGCACATCCACAAGCCAACGGACTAGTAGAAAGGGCCAACAAAAGTTTAATGAAAGGATTCAAGTCACGGCTGGGATGAGAAAGAGCCGGATGGGTCGACGAGTTAAATGTGTTATGGGCGTTCCGTACCACCTTGAAAACTAGTAACGGGGAAACGCCTTTCAGTCTGACCTACGGAAGTGAAGCTGTCATCCCGGCTGAAATTGGCATGCCGACCTTTCGTACCATGATGGCCAACGTTTAAAACAATGACGATGAGATTAACCTTAACTTGAATCTGCTGAAAGAACGGCGAGAAATGGCGGCAATCAGAGACGCCAAGTACAAAAAGAAGGTGGAACAATACTACAACCGAAGGGTACGACCCGAAGCATTCAAAGTAGGAGACTTCGTGTATCGAAAGAATGAAGCCAGCAGAGTGGAAGATCAAGGGAAGCTAGGACCTAACTGGGAAGGTCCGTACCGTATAATAGAAGCTTATCAGCATGGCACTTACAGGCTTCAGACCATGGACGACGTGGAAGTACCTAGGACCTGGCATGCAATTAATCTTAAGAAATGTTTATGTAATTGGTGATAACCGAAGGACTAGTTGTAAGGCTCTTAGAAGCCATTTTGTTTGTTTCTAATAAAAGTTTAATGCAGCTATCCCCCTGAGAAA